>JTDE01021237.1:23910-41696 GCA_014338405.1 Paragonimus skrjabini miyazakii | reverse complement strand
TTCAGCGTTGCTTGTTTAATCCGTAGAAGGGGGTTGACTTGAAGGACCCCACACCGCATCTGTGACGATCTTATAAAAATGTTTTCTAACTTACCTGTTTCTCATTCTACTGTCTATGTCATCGACTGAAGTGTTGGTGTTTTCCATTTCAGTTTTCCCCATGGTATTCATCCGAATAATTCCTCACCCTCGGTGTCATATCTGAGTTTTATGGGTTAAGTCCTGCATCTGCCTTTTTTGTGCCGCACATTATCTCAGATCCAGGCGTTGCTCTTACGGGCAGATTTTTCCCGAGCTTTTTTGTAATTGGATGATTTTGTAGAAATTTTCGAGACTACGTGTCGTGCTAGAGTTGGTTGCTTTTAGCTCGAACACTAGTCACACTTTGTAAACATCTGTCGTCTCTCTAAGACTTATGTAAGATCACTGCGTCATCACGCGCCCGTTTCACAAATCAGACGCTTCCGAATCTGTCTTCAATGTTCGGTCATTCGGTGGTCCCTTGTTTTCAGTTGCTGTTATGGTTTATCTTCCAGCTACACTGAATAAAAGGACTGAAATTGCGTTTCATCGCTGAATTCGTGTCAATGAACGGCTTTGCTCTATCTGTCCGGAAGGCCCATTCAGAGTTAGCACGCACCGACTAGTCAAGTCATCATCCGTCATTTTCGCGTATACTTCAGCGAATTGTCGTCCAAATGCAGATACCAAGATGTTTGGTATCAACTAGACAACTTTCTAAGTGAATAATGATGAGATATACAATTTATTCCGTCACTTGTTGCGCTGAACACTGCGACCGACCGGAGTTCAGTTTTTCGTGATCGCAACGAACTGCAGGTTGTCATTTTGTTTTGTGTGCAATACCTACTACTCCACATTCAGGTGCAAAAGAACGCGAGTTAATTCAGCTCCTCAGACACAACATGGCTGTGGACGCCTTTTGATCTTCGCCCCATCACTTTCTGAAAATGATGATACTGCTTTTGTTCAGCAGCTTTCTTTTCCGTAAAGTATGGTTCATTTCTGACTTCTGGTGCTAAGCTACAGTTATCTTAATTTTTGAAGAAACCACTTGATTTCTGCTGCAATCACCGGGGCATAAATATGTTTTCAGTCGCACTAAAGATTCTGGTCAACTAGACCCGATATGGACTTTCCTTCCTTCAAGGGATTAACAACACTTTGCACTTTGAAGGTGCAAATCGCATTCCTTACAAACCAGCTCGGTCGCTCAACCTGTCCAGCATGGTCTGCATATTTTCGGCAGAGGGACTAAGTAAGACAATGTCGTCCGCGTACTCCAGATCGGTCAATCTAGCGCCAGGAAGAAGGTCAACACCAAGCTCATTGTATTCTGGAAGCGCACCCTCCAGAATGTCGTCCATGACAAAATTGAACAGGAAGGGGGAAATCGGACACCCCTGACGAACACCACTGAAAGTGATGAACGCCCGAGACAGTTGTCCATAAACTCTCACCCTGCTTGCAGAGTGAGCATACAATGATCTCAATAGATTCGCGTATTTATCTGGTACTCCCTTGTGGACAGTTTCGCATACATGGGTAGCACTATCTCATCAGCCTGTAATATTGCTGATGAGATATCAGCGAGGATCGCAAAGGCATGAGTTGGCTTTGCCAAACTGCGTCATCTGTGGCGCCGAAATGACGTCCGGTTGTCGCTGAAAGGAAGGGTATATAATCCCCGTGTGCGTTCCATTTTGCTTTATGGTTCGGAACCGCGGTCTGTTCACAAGAACGACATCAACAGGCTTGCTGTGTTTGACCATCGTTGTCTCCGCCAATTAACCGGCATTGAACGGACTGATTGTGTGAGAAATGTGGCCGTTCAGCGGCACGTATTTTCGGAACGCTCGGGATGCGCGATCACTTGGTCAATTAATCAGGGTACACAGCTTGCGATGGTTGGGTCACGTACTCCGTATGTCATCTGATCGTTTACCGTACCGGACATTATATGCTGAGGCCATCAACAATTGAGTCAAACCACGAGGTGGTCAAGCAACAACGTGGTCACGAAATATGAAGACCCTGACTGCTCCACTGAGCAAAATGGGTAGGTGTCGCCTGCCTGGATGGGGTCCTCGTGATCACTCAAACCGCTGGTTAGAGACGCTATCCGAGATGGCGATGTATCGCAGTCAATGGCGTACATGTATCCATACCATTTGTAGTTCTTCCGCTTAGTCTTCTTTTATTAATTTTCAAACATCTTAGCGTTTTTTCCCCTTGCGATTTTCCGCGTCACTGTTGAGGTGCACGTCGGCCCGAGTCACAGTACTTTTTCATCAGGTTCATGGCTGTTATACTGATGATGACGATTATGATGATGAGGGGATTAACATGAAAGAAGAGCTAGCGGATCTCCTCTCTGGTTGTGGCTGTATCGGTGAATAGTGTTAGTGGAACGTTTGTTTCTTTTGACAAAGCCACATCTTGGTCTCGTTTTCTGAAGAAAGGTATTCCAGGCTAATATTATTAAACTCAGGGACATTGGGACGAGCAGGCACCCACGGGACTCCATCAAACTCACTTTCAATTATCACCTGCTGTAACAAAACCGCAACAGTAATTCAAATGTTGGAAACGAAATACTTTGTGTTGGAAGATTCGAGTTTCCAGTCCCCGAAATACTTAAGCCAAAGCGCCAGAAAAATGCAGCAAACGATTTTATCCGTCCCATCAAAAATTGCTGTTGTGTTTATAAGTTAACTTATGTTGCAGGTTGTATTTCTAAGCTACGGATGACCCGGAGGAGAAAATGAGGGCTAATCACCTTCTGGGGGCGTTCCACCTAACCTTATTGGCTGGTTGATATCCAGTTGCATATTGAGGCAAATTGTTTCTTTTGGGAGCATTATATCCCGAGTCTGATTTCAGGTTTGAGATCCGCGTTTGGGACTTGCCCTAACGGCAGCAGTGCACGACAAGACTTTTCACTGTTACTCGTATGTCATGACCTGCCGTTGTACTTCAGTGACAGCATCATAAAGGAACTTTCCTAATGGTGTCGAACTTCTCTTAGGTGACAGACTTAGTGGGGATTATTCGGTGCGATTAAGGATGTCACTTTGTTGGTGTTTCACACACAACAGCTCGAAGGACTAACTCAAGGTTGATAAGGGTCTGTGTTTGTGTTCACTTTTTATCGTGGCTATTAGAGCTAATAAATACTTTGACTTGTCTGGGTAGTTCCGTAAGCATAGACAAAGCTATTAGTGACGTGATCATTTGTCACATTTCAAAGGCCAAATGACGTGTGTCAGCCTTCGCCACTTGTGATGGAAAGACGTAAGCTTTTGTGTGGTGTGACTAATATACACTGCACTCGTGTGTTCTACCATGCTTTGTCGTTCCAAGACCTGGACCACTATGACAGAAAGTGTTCGCCGATTTTCTCTCCTCGACATTCAGTACTTACGTATGACCGTTCCTGTATGATGGAATCACCGTCTGATCGAAACCATCATCGAGTTGTGTGTATTCAGGATTGACAATCAGAGAACTTCCGCACCTAAGGGCACTTTTCGTCATCGAGTTCTTTGACTCGTTTGCAATAAGGCACCTGATCGAAATAGCCTTATGCAGACAATTTTCAACGGTTATATATATATATATATATATATATATATTCAGTCGTCCACGACTATGCAAAAATTACTTCAACTGCTTCTAGTCCTTGCTGGGCCCGGGCGCCACAACAAACAAACGTGAAAGAAGCAACAGAAATAGATGTGAACTTGAAAGGAATACAAACTTTCACAGCGGAATTACCATCGACTTTTATTCCGCATTCTTCCTTACAAAGCATCCAATCGCAGGTGTGCATCGTAGGACTCAACCATACAACTGTTAACGCCGGCCGAACCATTCCTTGTCATTGGAGATTTTATTCCTCGTACATCTGAACATCAGTGGGTGGCACTGATGATCAACTGCCTTACAGCCAAGTGAACTAAAACAAACCCTTGTCATGTGTGATGTCGATTAGACGTCCGGTTATCATTAAAAGGAAGGATATGTAGTGCTCGTCTGCCCTCTGTTTTTTTCTATGGTTGAAGGGCGTGGTCTGTTCGCGACAAAGATGTAAACAGAATCACTGAGTTTGACCATCGTTGCCTCTGCAAGTTAGCCCACTTCAGTTGAGAGGATCACGTGGGCAACGCGGCCGTTCGCTAGCACGTATTTGGCAACGCGCCGGATGCTCGATCAACTGGTCAATTAATCACCTTGTACAACCTGTGATGATTGGTTCATGTACTCCACATGCCAGCTGTGGGTTTATCGTACGTGGTATTGTATACTGAGAGCACTAGCAGTCGAGTAAACTGCTTGGTGGTCAAACAACATCTTGATCACGACGTATAAAAACCCTGACTGTTCCACTGTATGAATTGAGTAGGTGTCGTCTGCTTGACTGGATTCCTTATGTTTATTCAACTCGCTGGTTAGAAACGCTATCCGACGTGGCAGTATCATAGTCACTGGCGTATCTGCATTCACACCATTTCTGTTTCTTCCACTTAGATTTCTTTCATTATTTCTACTATTTTTAACCTTATAAGTAATGTCTTCTAGGTCATCCCACATGCGGTGAACGGCGGCTGGAGCCGCGACAGTTTTCGGTCAGGCTGAAGGCTGTTTTGAATGTCCGCTTCCTCGTGGCTCTCACCGATTACGTTTTTCAGACAGTTCTACTAGACATCAGCGAGATTTACGCCGCTTGATCCGAGCAACTGCTATCTCTCCTGACGTCTGCAGCCACCCACTCTGTGGGTTTCTAGTTCAAATGCTGAGCCAGACCTACAATGGCTAATTTATTGGTAGCCGGCTTAACTTCTCTTTCTCAGATCATCACTTGTCTCTGTCGAAGTTGACGCCAATTTTCCACGACATCGACCGTGTTCAGTGTAGAGGACCACTTGTTAGCATCCACATTACACAACGTTACATAGCTTATTTTCTTCAGTTCATAACTGTTTTGAGATAAGACGAGAGAATTTGATTATTTCTTCAGTTAAACTGTCCCTAAACCATGCGTGGCAACCTGAAACAGAAGGAAGGCAAATATTTTCCAATGTTGTTGGCATCTTTAGTAGAACAAAAACAATCAGTATTTTGACAGTTGGGTAAAATATAGAGAAACAGTTCTTTTCATATCCCGCATACTAGACTTCCAAATTGTGAACTTTTCTCCTTACTCCAAAGCTCGTTCCATCATTGTCTGGCCGTTGTTCCGCACAACTGCTGGCCTCACAGTGGCTTGAAAGAAGCTTTGAGTCCAACCGTATCTCGCTGATCGAATATCGAACTCGGCTTCAAGAATTGAGGCGGACAGTGCGTTTGGGTATCGATCCTGCTTTGACGTGCACGGATGGTACGTTTACCCGTAAAGAAGCTGCAGTTAGGTTTTAGTTCATGTGTGACATAATATTGATGTAAACTTTTAATACTTCCAAAATTCCCACATTTTTACTATTGTATAATTCCTGCCCGTGACATCTTTGCACGTGGCTCATGGTTGACGTGCCACGGATGCCCTACGTGTTTTAAAAAAAATATTTTCTAACAGTAAGGAAAGGCTTACGAAGAATCCCTTAGCATGTGAAACAATTGCTTTGGCGCATTGACTGTTTTCTAATCAGACATAGATCGCGTGTATACTCTAACAACCTGTCATCACACTGGTTTGTTGTGGATAACGGCTTTTTTAAGGATCCCTCCTGTTCCCCCTACTGTTCGTTCCTTTCATCCTTGGTTTTCCAAGCAGTATCGATTCAACCTTGCTTCTGTACGCCGTTGACAAAAATGTTGTGAGTTATACAGAATTCGGAAGATCTAGGTGTGCTTCTATACGCCGTTGACAAAAATGTTGTGAGTTATACAGAATTCGGAAGATCCAGGTGTACTTCAGAATGTCTTGCACTTACCTACTCGGTGGTCCACTGAGAACCACTCGTCACTCAACTGTAATGTCGTGCGGGATTTTCCAAAACTGTTGGTTATCGTGTGCACGACTGTTGTAAGCTCCGGGAAAAACACGCTGGTTCGTCCACGGAATAGTAATGCGCTTGATAGAAATTGAATTGTTCTCGTAATAAAGGAAATGGAAAATATTGGTTCCGAGAATAACGCGACTGTCCTCGTTAATTGCTCCTAAGTAAAATCAAAAGACAGATGCAAAAAGCCAATTCATTCAACAACAAAAAAACGTGTACAATAAGGAGAAAATTTCGGGTTATTTATATGGTGCATACTGACCTACAAACATTATCGAACCAGAAGGTCGAAGGACAGTTACCAAAAATAGTAATTAGGGTCACTAAGCTATCAATGAGCACAGTGGAATAAAGGCCGAACAGGTAAAGGTATATCGGTTATCTCTGGATAGTTCTGGGAATTTCTGTTCATTCTGTTTGGACAAACTCGTTTTATTGAAAAAGGAGGCGGTTTTGGACGAAGGGTTAGGTAACAACAACCATAACCTAAGGCATCAGAATGACCTGGAAACGCCGGTGCCGGACGACTTAGATGTGTCTGCAAACTGTACCGCTATCACAAAGAAAACACCACTGGTCTTCATTCTCTTGTAAGGACTCTACGGACGATTTCACCCTGAATCATCCTCTGCAATGTACAGCCCCACCATGAGCCCTAACATTACAACAAAAGTGTAGAATTGTCGCCCGTGTTTAGAATAAACATGGTTTTCACTAAAAGCCTCCGCCTACCAACCGGTTATTAGCCATTAGGGTTTCTGTCAGGGAAGAATTCATTCCCCCGGAAATACCGTTTTGTTTGCCTTTGGAAAGGCCTAACACATTAACGTATGAAGTGACCTTCATAGTCGGCACGGTCATGTGCCACTTCGCCCTTCACGAGCGTTCCCACCCTTTGTGCCAATTCCTGGCACCCTGCCCACACGCTTGTCCTCTAATTGGGGCATTACTGTACTGTCAGCATCTGTGTTTAGTCCACCATCTGACCACTGCTTTCTGATTGGTCACAAACCCTTTAAATATGATCTAGTTTGTGACCATATTGTCTTCGGATTGTGTGACACATAAAGGGCCCCGTCGGGAGGCCAGTCTTTTCTCTGTGTTCATGCGTTAGCCTCGGGCGGTTGGGTTGGCCAGGAAGTTACGAATTAGTCGTGCATACTCCTTAGTCAGTTGTTCATTACTGTTGACCGTCATTCCGTTATCTGTCGTTTCATTAACCGTCATTCTGTTGTCTGTTTACGCACCCGTAGGCCGTAGATCGAGTCACGACAGTTTCATTCTCGTTAACTGGAGTTTCAAGTGGACAAGCTGCTATGTGGGCAGAAATTCTTGGTCAGGGTCTGCTCACACTGGTCTAACTTGTCCAACTCTGGTGAAAATGTGCAAGGTTCACTCGATCGACGACCGGCACTACAATTTTCATGATCACCTCCTAAAACTGTTGTAACTGGATCTACGTTCTTTAGGCGCGTAAGTTGGCTATAACAGATAATAAAACGACGAATAACGACACGGTGGGTAACGGAACAACGTATGACAACGGTGACCTCCGGACGATGGAGTATACACGATTAACTTGAGACTTCCCAGCCAACTCAATCACTCAAGGCTAACGCCTAAAGACGGGAAGAAAACTGGCCTTCGAACAAACCTGGACGGGTGAAATTTCCGAGCTCCTTGCGTGGCTTCGTAGCTCAACTGGTAAAGCGGTTGCCGCATTGAGGCATGGTGTTTCTGTCGCTGGTTCGAATCCAGCCGAAGCCCTGACTTTTCACAGTTGGATCTCATCTAAAATCATAAATCTGCCACACTACTCATTAGTAATACGAACCTTTATTATGTTGCTCACTCCGAAGACAACATGGTCACAAACTCATGCATATTTATAGGGGTTGTGACGAATATGAAAGCAAAGTCGAAAAATGGACCGAACAAAAGTGCAAACGGTACAGCGAGGCCTCAATGAAAATGCATTCCGTTGTGCCGTTTTGAGATAGTACATGTTCGTGCACATCTGCCAAACTTGATAGTAATAGTAGTTTAAAACACTGCGTGCCCTTAATCCAGTTCACCAGTAACGATAAAAGATATATTTCGTGATGTGTTAACATTTTGTTTACTCTGTTCAATCACGAACGTAAAACATTGGAATATATAGGCATACGGATAGCAACAAAAATAGAAATAATCAACGATTGGGTTTACACAAAACAAGGACTGTTATCAGTTCCAGGGCAGACAAACTGCGTGAGTCAACAGTTTATGCACACACAGGACCGGACGGCGAGTATTGATCAGCATAGCTTCGGAGAAGGCAAGCAACTTCGGATTTCGATTACGCAACAACACTTGAAACGAATTGGCGGGGTCAACAGCATGACCTGTTTCCATGATGTGCTTTGCTATGGATGAGGTCGGATTTCGTCTCACCCGTTCTGTTGCCATTGCCTGTTGCGTCATGGTGCTCACCAGCCACCTAGGCATATGTTCGGCCATTCTTTGTCGTAGGCACCGATCTGTTCTGCCGATACAGACGTCACCGCAACTGCAAGTGAACTGATAGATTACATGTGAGACAGAACATTTCGGTAGGACACGATTATGAGAAAACTGAGCGACACTCCTAGTTGTGGGTAGCAACCGCAATTCAGCCGCAGGGTATGTACGAGTTAGAGCAGACTGCAGTTTTTGACTTACACCAGTTGTGATATGATCGCCTTTGAAAGGAAGGTTCAAAAAGACCTGCTTTTTAGGGACCGTACTCACGGCAGTCTTGATCAGTCTTTTGTGGTTGTGAACATCGATGAACTTCTCAGGATAGCCGTTCGCGAGCAACACTTTCTTTCGTGTAGTGAGTGAAATGTCTAGAAAAGATAAACTGTTGTTTGCTTCCTCTTCATGAGAAACAGAACGATTAGGATGAAGAAAATTTAAAAGGTTTAAAACTGAAACAGAATGAATATTAGTGGTGAAAATCAAAATGTTATCTACATATCGCTTATAGAGGCTGGCACCACCTATAGCATCAGGTAGTTCTAACTCAATCATTCCTAAAAATATATCTGCAAGTGTTGGGCCCAATGGACTGCCTATGGCTACACCATCTACTTGTTTATAAGATTATCCCGCAAAGTCAAAACGGATATTCTCTGTACACATAAGTATAAGTCCCTTGAGATAAACAACTGGGAGACAAAAAGGTAAATTTTGATGGGAAATAAAATAGCACAAAAAGTCAACTGTTTTTGGAAGGGGAGCGTTTGTAAATAAAGAGTCATCATTACTAGAAACTATCTTATTTGAACTCACCGATACATTCTGTAAGGTTTGTACCAGTTCAAAAAAAAATATTTGACAGTCAGCCTTTGATTAGTGGTGTTTTTTGTTTGGTTCACTGTTTTTGAGTTCTTCCTCACCGACTTCAAGCCATACTTTGCATTATCTTCATCGGAACGAATATAATTGAGATCTTTGTTACATATTGTTTATTGTTTGCGGCTTGCTTCGTTTGACCAAAGTCCTTCGAACTTGTCATCACTTTGCTCATTGATAATTTCGACTATTAATGCCTATTCACTTGTGTTCCTTTTCACAAAACTATTCAGCTTGTCTTACCAATCACTTGCTTCAAAGTTTTGTTTATTGTCGTTGTACATTTTTGTTCGTTGAATCAATTGTCTCCGAACGTCACAGGTCGTCGTTCTTCCGGCTATTCTTTTCTGTCTAGTTTGTGTTATTTGACTAACGTTTGGATTTACAACAAGGTCTTACTTTATGGGTCCATACAATTTCAATGTTTGTGTCAAAATCGGGATTTTTTTCTGGCTGTCTGTTTTTCACACCGTGAACAAGTTAGCAGTCTTCATTGAACTCTTGGCACTACTTTATTTCTATCGTGTCAGCTTTATTCGTAGCATCTTTCGCTTGTACGCATACGTTTTAAAGTAAAGATGTTATGCCACCTGCTCTTTTTAGGTGTGGTTTCTTCTCTGCGGCAGCTTATGTCCAGCGGCTGGCTGAATCATCGTTGGCGCCTAGTCTCCGTAGACTGCGATCATTTCGCCGCTGAAGCTTGGGAGGAGAGTTTCGCTTGCTGTTACCGAAATGCGCAGTGTGTACTGTCTGCACTCTTCCGTTTACCAGACTTTAGGAAACGGTTATTTGGTGGTAAGTCTCAGTAGTATTCAGTGGATTCCTTCTTTAGATCAGTAACTTTTACAATCAACTGAAGGTGTACGTCACTACTTGTTTCTTAAGAAGATGTTGAGGAACTTATTGGCCACTTGTTTCATCAATATCAGGTTGTAAGTTAAACTTATTGACTTACTATTGTCACTAAACAATAGGTAGTTCTGCCCGACAATAGACGATCCTCTGTAGTGAACACGCCTAAACAGTAAATGCTGTTTTTTTCATTCTTAATATGTCGCCTTAAACTGTGTGGTCCCTAGACCTTACTTTATCTGAGTGTTGCTCCATCGACATCGATGACAGTTTACACTCCTCCCAGTTTTAACGGAATCATTGTTGAAAAATTGAGGCGTTTCAATCCATGCATTAATGAGTACACGTTCCAGCCAGGAGACTAGCCTTCAAGTTTACGACCCTCCTTAATTCTACGACGTAATCCACCTTAAACTTGTCCACTCGAAGCATGGATTGTCAGTTCTCTTTACCGTCCAGTTTGGCATACTTCCGATCGACCACAAAAGTGCACGTTTGTTTTGGTGCCGTGTCACAGTGATCCGTGATCTGGCTTCAGACGATGAAAGTTGCAACGTTGGAGGTATCTTGTGATCGGCTGTGAAGTGCAGCAAACGACGGAAAATGTGAGTTTGGTGTCGCCAGGCGACAAATCGTAATCTGAAAGACGGTCATAAAGCTACCCTCTGGAGTGTGCCATCCTTTTTAGGGTAATGTGCAAAACGTGCGGTTGCTTTGATGTAGAACATCAAAATTGCAATTTTAGTTTCAAAGTTTCGCCATTTGTTTATTTTGCTTAAGTTTCTGGCTTTCACACCCGACGGCACATCCTGCCAGATGACATTTTGAGTTACATGTTAACCAGATACTCTGAAGATGTCCGTGAAATCTCGGTTGGGTCACTTGGATATCTTTGGGGAATCGAAACAGACGGCAAAATTGTTTAAGATTTTCCGAAGAACCGTTCAGTATATCTAAACGATGCATGCGGAACGATTCTCCGCACTACGGTCTTCCGTGCATCTGTGCATGTGGTCGTTTGTTCGTACATAGTGAATGTATTCTGCATGTTGTAACAAAATGGATATAGGCTTGATCCGAAAACAATTCTTACAGGAAACTAAGGTTCGTTATTCCGGTAGTTAATGTCGATCCCCGGAGGTAATCATGCCGAGCTAAATCAAATTAAGTGTTTGATTAAGCGAGTGCTTGGTTATACTAACTATGGTGGCGCTATTCCCCAAGGGCTATGGATACCATGAAGTAATCGTCTGTGGGTCAAACCACGTGGTGGTCAAGCAACAACGTGGTCACAAACTATGAAGACCCTGACTACACCACTGAGCAACGTGGGTAGGTGTCGCCTGCCTGGCTGGGGTCCTCGTGATCACTCAAACCGCTGGTTAGAGACGCTATCCGAGATGGCGATGTGTCGCAGTCAATGGCGTACCTGTATCCATTCCATTTCCGCTTCTTCCTCTTAGTCTTTTCTCAATAATTTTCACCCTTCTTAGTAACGTTTTCTTCTAGGATATCCCACGTCACTGTTGAGGTGAGCGGCGGCCCGAGCCACAGTACCTTTTGGTCAGGCTCATGGCTGTTATGATGATGATGATGATGATGTGTGCGATGTAAGGATTGAACCACCAATGGCAGACTGATAGCAAAGTTGCTGATGGTTCGCTGTTCCAGACCGAAAAAATCACTGAGATAGTTTGCAGGTTGTTCTGTTTTCGTGAACCTTTTAAGTATGCCACTAGTAAGCCCGACTATGTTTTTGTTAAATATACCAAGCCTAAACACTTGCTTTTCGCATAGCGTCTTCAAAGTAACCCTGCACGATCCTCGATATTGCGTGGGTAGAACATCAAGCTCACGACTGTTAATTTTCATGGTTCCATTTTTGCACAATTTCGCTCAGGACGTACACTATGCGTACACTCGGAAGGCAACAACTGAAAAGTTCATAAGTGAACAGCTTGACCGTTTCAGTATAATTCAGCTAGTGCAATCCTTTTAAATGCAGGTAGGAGTAACTGTGCAACCAATGTCTTTTTATCAAGAAGTGACTTTAGATGTTGGACGGTTCGTATGCGACGGTAAACTACAGGACAACAGGAATAGCGTTTCCACTATTCTATACGCTGAGTTTCTGAGTTGTGTGCATCCATCCGTGAAACTAACGTTACTTTAGATGAATAAAGATTATACTACTCACAAGAGTACTTTTGATTTACAGCATGCCATACCTACGTAAGCCATAACTATTCTTGTATAGCACTTTTGGTTCCCTGAAGAATGTTGCACATAACAGACTTGAGTGTACTTGTTTTTATTATAAACGGGATTTCAGTTTATAAGTTTGGTTTCCATCTACTGTGGTGGATGTTTATATTATTGTTTTTTTTTCATATGAAAGACACTGTTGAATCTTAGGAAACTGTGTCTTCTGTGATTCCTACTGATGCTCACGTTGGTGCATAAAATTGCGTACGACTATCGATCCTTCATCACTCTGAAATCAGGACAACTTTGAGTTATACAATTTTCTACCGGGCGCATTTGGCATCACGAAACACAAATCGCTGCAAACAGTTTCGTCATCAAATCCAGCTTACACCATGTATCCTTCGAATACCTTGTCCTTAGGTATTGATTGACGCTTTTTCTGTAGTGTGGGCATACATGACTTTCTCCGCACTTGACCATGGAATACGAAAGAATGGTTTTACAGATCTAAAACTACTCCTTGGCACAGTAGAAATGACTGAACCAATGTGGTTCAGATCATTTCTTTTACCGGGAACTGTCTGTCTGCAGCGACCACAGTGAGACTAGTTAGGTCATGATAGGCTCGTGGATGCATCAGAAAACTAGACAACGAATTCTCAATGGAGTTAACGGATGAACAAACCAACTTTACTGAGAGCAGTGAATTGGGAAAGCGAATATATCAACATTAGTGTAAACGCAACTTGTGGCACGCCATACTATTTTCTCCACCCGTGTGCGTGGTCATGTTAATCCAGTGACGGGCACAAACACTACTTGACCCCAGTTGCATACCCCGTAACCAATTCATTTGCTCACTGTTTCCGTGCTTCTTGCTTTTATTCTATACGTCACAGCCAGTGCTAAACGTATAACCCGTTGGATATAGTATGAATGACTTTACTACGTGCACCCCGATAAATCATCAGGATGATCAGTTTATTACGCCATTCCTGTGTTTTATCTGTCAGAATGTCAAAATATCGGAACTGTCAATCGTCAGCAAATCATCAGTAACATGACAGATAGTTTGAAAATAGTTAGGTTTCACAACAAATGATCCTCCTCTCTCTAGCTGTGAACTTCCTGACATGTGACTTAGTATGTGACATGACAGCGATCGACTTGATGTAAAATGTACAACTTTTTCTATAATTGAACTCCAAATGTACATGCTCTAAATCCTGTGCTTTTGCTGTTTCTGGTGTATCGTCTACGGTTGTAAGATTTGATATTACAGTCGAACGTCGGTAGTAGTGTCGTCTCATCTGTCGTGCCCAATGGCACCGTCATAGAGGTTATCGTTAAATGCTTGCTGCCAAATAAACCTGAAAAGATAGGCTCGTAATGGTATATTGCACTCTTTTTTATTCAGACTGATCTCGCCGTATCTTATCAGGTACATACTGCACACGTGAAAGTACATTGTACGAAAACAACGATTTGATGCATATTTCGTAATTTTCATTTCCGCAGTATGTACTTGGTAAGATGTGGTTTGGACTCAGATCGTGCAGTATACCGCTATTAACCTGTATTTTTAAGAGGGTGCAATCTTTTTATCAATCAAAATCCATCATGCGTCTGTCAGGTTGTAACCTGGACTTCCTCAAATGCCGAAATGTACTCACGGGGTTGCATTGTGCCAGATACATTTGTACAGAATGTAAATCTACTAGGTTATTACGGGCATACGAAACAGAAATGAGCCCAGTCTTGGTGGCTTACTCTTAGTTCTGTTGGTTGTTAACTCTCCATTCTAACGCGCTGTATGAATGGGTCAGTCCATTGGTCGCGCATGTTACAACAGTACATTAAGCTGTGCTTGAACTGGATGAAAGTTCATCATCATCTGTCTGCTCGGATGACACGCCAAAACTTTCGTGGTCCCATCGGAATCGGTAGTGAGTACTGAACGACGGATGTTTATACGTTCACCGGCGATTTATCTGGTTAATATTAGTATACTGCTATAGCATGTGCGGTCAGCTGGCTGACTGATTCATGTTGTGCATGAGCGGGACAGAAAAGGTTCTACCCCTTGTTTGACTGTAATTCGTTTCTGGTGGATCAGTAAGCTACTATTCTGCGAGATCGTGTTTTGCGCGAAAGTTTTACTTAGTGGCGGTGTTAGTAAGATTGGTTTTTCACCTCCTTCATGAATTTGTCAGCCGTGTTGCTCGCTTTTATGGCGAGACGGCCCAGCCAAAGAGAGAGTGAAATTACTGTGAGAGTCTGGCCTAATTTCCTTTAATTAACCTTAAACCGGTGTACGAAAAAGCGGCGCTAATCGGAAGGTAATCTTGTTTCCGAGGTTCAACTGTTCTGCTGCTTCGTTTATGGCGTGTTATTTTAGTTCAAGTTGTGCTGTTCTGCATACTTCATACACTCGCTTTGAAAACCAGTGTTGCGTTATGAAGTACGTCCTTCCGTAAACAAACCGTTGTTTCACCAGTAACTTTGTGTGATGAAAATCTACTCGATTCACCGCTTATCCAAACCCCGACACAATAGAAGTCCTAACAAGAAACCAATCCAAACGTCGCGTTGAAGATACTGCATCAGGATTGGACAAACCGTCTCAATGTTACGTCTTCTGTTATTCGCTTATTTCTTTGTTCCGTATTGCACCAATTAACGTTCAGTTTGTGACTTAGTATGTTTCAATATGATCAGCCAATGAGTGACTATGATTTCTTTAATACTGTTGTACATCCATAAATTCGGCTTCTTGACTCATGAATATGAACTGCTTACTGCAACCAGTGCGAGGTCTTCTGCTTATTACTTGCGTGGAGGTTTCAATCCTAGTACGATTTCAAGGGCTATTCGAAGTCCCTAATTCCGAGTATTACACTTTGCTAACTGACTTCAATTTCACTCGATCCTCCGTTTTTGTCATCAACCCACTCGTTAATCAACGCTTGACAGAGAGTTGTTAAGAAAAAACTAACCATCAAATTGCTTTGGATCTACTATTCGTTTGTGTATGCCGCTGCTATTCATAGTCTTCAGTTGTATGCGATTGATCCGGTTCGGTCGGGACACTGTATCAACAATAATTGTCGAACAAGGGGTGTTCGTGGTTTGCAGTCAGGACATTTTCACGTCTTGCGAACTTCCATCCTCTGTTTTTGTCAGCTGGGACACTTGTTTCTTATGTTAGCTCACCGCTTAGCTTGTAGAGCTTTGTTTGCGTAGCCGAGGGCCCGTTGAACAAGACAGCGGCATGAAACAACGGACGTTGGGACTTATCTCGGTCCACTTAACGCCTCTCCCTGATCGCAGACTTAGGAATCCGGAATATCTATAGCTAAGGAAATTAGTAAACATAACATACTCATAATAAGTTATGCATGCGCTTGAATTAGTTCTTCCGTTTAGCCTTCCTTTCGGTATTTTTATCTCCTTTTGTTTTGGCCTGGGAAGTTGCTCATTGCTTAACATCCATTATGGGGTATGCGATAGTACACAGCCACAAACAGGTACATCATTTTGCTCGACTGACGTGTATCCACAGCCGTTGTTAGTTGTGTATCGCCAGTTTCTTTGTTGACCCGTCCCGCATATTGCGCATATACGTTTTCAACCGTTTCCTGCGCCCAGTTTTCCTGATTTCGAGATTTGTCCCCTAGTTTTCGCGCGTTCGACCCGCACTATGCTACTCATTAATGACCCTGTGCATTGTTCAACACGAGGTTATTCCACGTCACTATTGAGATAAACGGCGGCTCGGGTCGTATTAAATGCGTCGGTACCATTACAGGGTGCGTATACAATCCGTTTCCTCTTTATTATTTCCATGTTGTTTGACAATATACCCATTCCTGTGCTAGGCTTTGTTTATATTTATGTATGTGTACTTATCGTACCGCCGATTTACACCACTTTTCACTGTTATTTAGCCTTATCAGCAATGCCTTCTCTGTGGAAGTTGCAAGCTCTGCTGGAATCTGCTTGGTCGCTAGGCTTCGATTCGGTAGGGGCCTCACAACTTGCAGCCACTTTACGTTCAAGCTCGAACAGACTAAACAACTCTCCGAGCGCAGTGAACGCGTCTGTCACCTCCGCACCGACAGACGAGCGTAACCTAGTCGGTTTGGTTGATAGTACCGCGTGGCTGGGAGTGTCCGATTTGGTGAGCCTGTTCGGGTCAATTGGCGTCCGATGCTCTTTACTGGAGTGCCGTGCACCGTCCGGACCTAATAACACTCATCCAAGGTGGTTTTTATTATCACATATAATATGTGAATGCTTTTCGCGCTATCTTACTTCAATACTTCTAACATATATCCAGTTGATACGTTAAAACTGAATTCCGCGAAATTTTGTCACTTTTCCAACCATTTAAAGCTTGGTTACACTCACGGTTGTATAATTAGAGGATATGTCCAGTTTTTCTATCCCACTTTCTCGACGGATTTTTTTTTCGATGATGAAAAGAGTGGACGGTGGCTAGAAACGCAGTATCGTTTGCTCAGGCTCATAGCTGTTATGGACGAATGATAAGAGGAATATGCGACTTCCTGTTACCCTCCTGACTTTTTCTCGTGATTACATTTCGTGGCACCAAACCAGGAACAGTTTTATTGAAAATTCCTACAACTGAATTAGTTATCTAATACACTGTCTTTTTGTCTGTATACGCGGAGCCCCTATCATTTGTGCGAATCACGAATCCATATTAATTATTCTGACTGTAAGTATACATTGGCTAACGGTTAATCGCTCTAGTCCGATAGGTCAGTCGTTCGTCCGCTAAATATAGCACTTGGCTTTTGAAGTCAAAAGCTGTGGGATGTTAGTATTTAGAAAAGTTTTTTACGTGGTCTTGCTAAGGCAGGTGGCAACAGTTCTTCTCATCTTTTAAACGTAGCGCACTTGATCATCATCATAGACAGCAATACACCAATGCTTCTTGCTGATAATTAACTTCAACACAAAGGCAAACCCTGTATGGTTCTCGATAAGGTTGGACTGAGACCCAGTAGTAGTCCATCAAACGACGAGTTACACAGTCGTCTCAGAAATGAAGGGTTTGTGTTACAATCTTCTACGTGCCCTCTGGCATCACCGTCATCCACAGCGATGCGTCAGTAGTTAATACTGTGGCTTAACATCCTTAACAATAAAAACGATCCTGGGTTTGTGATAAGATGAATGAGACTAAAGGTATTCCACATATTTGACACCAAAAGGTATGTAGTTTGTAAACGAACCACCAAGTTGCCAGTGTACGTCTTATGGTTTGTGGCTTTCAATAGTTGTCCTCTCTTCCCGATTTAT
>JTDE01021237.1:0-14279 GCA_014338405.1 Paragonimus skrjabini miyazakii | reverse complement strand
ATTTTGAGGCTACAAGGCGGGTTGTGAACTGCATAGCTGAGTGCGAAGTAGCATCTTGTAGACTATCACTTCCGGTCTAATTCATCAGACGAACGATATCGTTTACCAATCTACACGTTGACCTAGGGTAGGCGAGTTCTTGGTATCAGCTTGGTATCAGCTTTGAAAACACGTTGACGTACGGTTTACCTGTCATTTATTAAACCATCCGCATATTGCCTCCGGCCTCTTTTTTAAGTGTGTAAAAAGTTAAATCTTTCAGTGCGAACAACGTTTTTGCCACTGAATAGTCATTTACAATGTCAAGTTGTAAGAATGGTAAATATCAACCATTTCACAGTCATAATTTGACCGCGTTTGCCCGACCCTAATGTAAGAATGTAACAATTTACATAGTGCATTGGTGTCAATGTGAAGTGGACGTTCTCACCGGCTAAATGAGTGATTGTACCCCGTTTAGCGGTATTCACGGGTCGCTTTATTCCGGAAATCAACGGACTACATTACTGTTCACTCATTACTAATGTTCTTGGGAGTGCGAATGGTAGTTATTTTGCGAAATAAGATTTCGCCGTTGCATCCAGTGGACTTTAGCGGTGGAAAAAATCCATGGATGTGCTAATAAATCAAAAATTCTTGTGAACAGGTACAATTCAATCCGTAAGAACTGCAGTTAGAATGTGGAACAAAGGCTCTATATCCTAGTCGTGAAATATTTGCAGCAGGTGTGAGCGTGTACATTGTCAAGCGGAGTTTAGCGCCGGAGACTTCAAAAGCTACAGTCTACGGGATTATAAACAGTTAATCGATGTTCGCTTATCGGAAGTTCCTAGTAATACCGCTTTCGAAGTAACGCAAGGAACAATGGGCACGTAGAGGCAATGGTCATACCAATTGAGCATATAAGTAGCACAACATGGTTTCTAATGAAATGAAATTTAATTTGAATGATCTCGTTCGTTTACTTACATGACTTGCATCAGGATCCCGATGTAAGAAGCGCGCCATTTTGTGCAGTAGGCAGTTTTATATCCTTTGGAGCTTTTTAAGCATGAAGTGGAAATGTATATTTTGCAAGGTGAGCAAAACACTAAATCGTATGTCGTGACAATCTTTTATCCAAGTACTGCCATTTATGTTCGACGCATATGATGTTTTGACAGGGCATATGTACGACACGTAGCACGAAACAGTAACGGGCAACTCAGTTGAGAATCCTTGCGGACCATTATTTGGGCTTGTACATTGAACACGAACTTACTGGTGAGAGGACCAACTGAAAGGTTTCTGTTAAGCAAGGCACGCAGAGTTCCACATAAGTTTCATTAATACTGTGAGTAAACTTTACTCTGAAACCAGAGGGAGGTCGTATCTGCCTTTGATTTCAAACGGTGACACTATGATTTTGAGACAGCCACTTTTTATGTCTTTTCTGATATGATATTATATGGGTCCGTTTTGTGATGGATATTTTTTGTACTAAACTCCTTACTCTCCCTTTCACAAATAACAATCGATCTGCGCAAAATTGTAAAAAATTTATGGAAACGCTGGTGGCCGGGTTGTATGTACAATTTTGAGCATTGGTTGTTTCATGTTGTTACACTTTGAACAAGTTCGAGACCTTTGACAAATATTTCAACGAGTTGTAGCCGGAACTCGATGTTGTAGGTCTCCTTAGTGCCGTACATACGTAACAGAAGACCAACAGCTGGGCCGAAGGTTTACTGATTATCTTTCAGTAGTTCAAGGAAAACAAGGAGATCGGAATGTTGAAAGTATGACAGTGCGTAAATATTCAATCACTCCACTTCTTCATGAGTTGCACATTAGTGTTTTGATTGCAAAAGACGCTTGGCTTGAGAATTTGTTTATTGCATGCAGTCCCGTACAGGTTATGTCAAACCATTGGACCACGAACGCGTACGCTCACGGCTGACGTGTATTCACACACATTGAGCAATAATACGTTGTTATTTGTCCTAGTGGCACGTCCCTCATAGTGCGTACACACTATTCCAATAGTCGCTTCTGATCCATCATCTTGACGTTGAGACCTGCTCGTTAGTTCCCGAATGTACGCACTATACTACTCACAAACGAAGCTGCCTGTTACACAACACTAGAGATGCCATCTGAGGTCGGTAGATTGATTCGCCTAACTGGATTACAAAGCCGATTTATTTTGTCCGTTTCTACTCATTTCGGCTTTCACTGTAATTGGTATGTTTGACATCGGTGGAAAGTTTACGCCAAGATCGTATTCTCAAGGCCGGCGAACTAAACTACCAGTAAGCACGTATGCACTTTTCTTAGAGAAAGTGGTACTGAGATTTAGGGGCTTGTTGCCCTACGTGGTGTTATTTTTCGGTCGTTGTTCGTTAGCCAAATCTAGGTTCTGCGGCTCGCTCTGCGATTTTTTTCGTGTGTTTCAGCAATGAATGTAACCCATTTAAAGTGAAGTGGAAAACTGTGTGATCTTATTGGCGTTTGTGACACCGACTTTCATTCCTATGACCTTACACTACAATCAGAGTTACTTTTAACGTTTCTCATTAGGTGGTAGCGTATTGTCGTTATCTTGCTCATGCGTGGCCAACTATGTAACATGGCAACAAACAACATCTGGTTCGCTAATTGAAAGCCTTTTCTTTGAAAACGCTATTGATTAGAATGTGCGTACGCGTTTGTGTGTGCACGAAGCGTTTATCAGATTCACCTACATTTTCCCTCGTACGCAGCAAATTGTAGGAGCCAAGTTGCCCAGTTCCTTATGGATTTCCAAATAAACACCTGCCGGATTGGGGACTCTTTATCCATTTTCATCACTGATTGGAAGTGGTATCAAAGGTGCATTGTCTTGCAGGCATCAAAATGCATGCAGCGGTGATATTGTTAACGTCCCTATATCATATCATATATTTATATTTAAAAGTATCAGTCTAGAAAATTGGCCATTACGAAATGAGAATGTCGATCAAGAACGTTTATTTACCATTCTGAAAGTCAGTGGCGTTCTCGTTTCAATGATCTGAATATCACAGCTGTTTAGTCTGCATGTTTCTTATAAATTGTTTTTAGTAGACCTTGAAAGCTGTTCCTTATCGCGTTGAAACTCAAGGGCTCTGCATATTGTTTGTAAGTTACTCGTTCCAGCTAGTTTGGGAGTATGGCATTCTTGGAGTCACCAGTCTACTAGACTGACATGTTTAGGACCTAAGCGTTCATAGGGACCTCTCAGTGAACAAACGCTAGTGTTCTTGGTCCAATTATTTATTGTATGTATTCGTTTCAGACCTTTTCCGTTCCCATGGTATTGCAACATGAAGGTCACAGTCGAGTAGTCATTGGTGTGGAGGTAAGTCGTATTGTGTGTAAATTCCCGTAAGAATATTTTTCTGTCATTTTCATCGGTCTTACCTTTTGAACTTAAAGTGCGACGAGTTGAACTTTGATTTGAAACACTCAACAGTGTTTCCCACGTTCCACTTGACCTTCCAATGGACGACTGGGTTTTACCGTTGACCTCCCCGGTTATTGAGTTTCGCATTACGGGGTCGTCGCTCATTTTGTTAAAAGCGTCAGATTCCTTTAATGATTGCGCTTTGCGACAACTCTGACATCACGAAAGATTACTTACGCTGCCTCCCCAGCGAATGGTAAGCCATCCATAAACGAACTGATTGATGTTGTCAGGAGCATATTACTTTCTAAGCCAGTGAGGCTTGATCGCGTGATACAGTGAACAAAACCCATCCGTACACTAGTGATCGAGCGGAACTGATAAGCCATCGGATATGCTCATTCCGTGGCCATCTCGTATGAAATTCTTTTTTCATGTTTCAGTTTCGATCACCTGTTTTGTTGTAGCCAGTACTATCTTGAAGCAGTGTCTGCATGTAGGTGTGGTTCAAGTGTCAGTGATCTTCTTTGCGAATCATTTCTATTCCTTCACTATAATTCAGTCATTTCACTTCAGTGAAACACTGTTCATTCTTTGTCATATTACATAATACCTCCAAGATATCCGTTTAGTGACAAGGTCTTTCTCTCCACTCGTTTTCCTGGTTTCCATAGTCAAGGCAACACTTAGTTACCTTCCTTGAAGTAACTTTATGGTTCGTTTTTACCTTTGCATCATTTTTTAAAATGTTTATATCTGGTTCGCGCAGTTTTTATTTTATAGCTGTTTGTGGTAAGCCATTCCGGCTGATATGTTTGTTACTTGCAGGATGTATTACGAGCATCATACAGAATTGAAGCTTATTTTAGCGCAGTATGTTTGGATTGTGCTACGCACGGATCATGTACTCCATGTTGGCATTCCTTGACATTCTTTTTTGTTTCGCCCCTCGAAATTTCGATTCTTTTATCGGACTGTTGTGAATATTGACCAGTTACATGGGTTTTGAGACCGCAGCTCTTTTTGGACATTTGAAATTTTACGTAATCTGACTACAACTCTGTCTAGCGTGTCTTGCTTTGGTTTTTTCGTAACTAGATGCACAACTTTCCCGTGTTGCCCGTTTTTGTATCGCCGGCTGTTTAAACATAGAAATCTGTTCTATTAGATCTCTCATGTGTGATCAGAAAAATGTTTTCTTTCTCGAGTAATTAGCACCGTACACCAGATTGCCAGACGATCTTTTGCACGCAAATCATTTCCTTAAGGAATTCTTTTTCCGTAATGGCAAACGCATCGTGGAAAGCCTCCGAATTGTCAAATTTCGTTTTTTATAAGCATTCTTCAGGAAAGCGTTCATACCTATTACATGATTTGTTTTAATTATCCGCGCAACTGATTGCCGATGAGTGCGTACTGCTGATGCTTACTGACAATGTGCGCTAGCGAACCAGACGTCGATCTGATGGTGAGATTTCGTTGTGTCCTTCAGTACACCGCATACTCCCCTCTAATTGTTGCCACGTTTTATCCACGGAATTATTGTTCTATCCTTATATTTTACAAATGCTACTGCTTCAGATGAATTTGGCTATTTTCTTGGTTGCTTGTTGTTCACACTGTTTTCTCGTATGTGCTTAACTGCTTTATTGATCTCTTCGACTTGTGTGAGATCCCTTCAGTATCACTTGTCATTGTTCACTGTGTTCGAATTGTCACATCGCCATTGTCTCTGTCGTTGCAGACGCTTCTTTCTACGGTGAATTTTTATCACATTATTTATAAGCAACTGCCTATAACTTATTATCTCGACCGAGTAGAAATATGTGCATTCACAGCACCATTGGGAGAGTTCTAATAAGTACTAGTCTTTAACTAACATGAGTTTTCCATTTGTGACGTAACTGACCGGAAGTTGGAGCAAGTTTCCGCAAATTTCTGACGTGAAATTTTTTATGGGGCAATCATTACTTGCATTCAAGTCAAGAAAAATATTGCGACTGGCTACACTCATTGTCCAGTTAAGTGCACTCGGATGCTGCTGTCGAGCTGGCTTCGTACAGAGCATGAACGCTGACTATTTCAATGCCATTTTTAGTCAGACGTGACTTACTTGACTGTTATCTTCCATAGCGGGCCCGTTGATTCTTTCCGTACTGATTTAACCTTATCGATTTCCGTCTCATCCTTTACTCTAGTTTCCTATGGGGCACAGTTGCTCTTCGATACAACATGCGTTCATAGAAAGCCAACTAAGCGTTATTCCTTCGCCTGTGGATATTTATAACAAACTGCCACGTTATTGACGGTTACATGTCTGGGGGTCGAAAGAAAAAGTGCCGTCCAGCGTTGTTAATAGTTTCGTTAGAGTTAGTTAGATCGCAAACCAAATACTCACAATAGAATGGTTAGCAGATGGTGTACTGAATGTGTAGTATGTTGATATGCCCTTTCCCTAATTTATTTTACTCTCCCATAGAAGTGACAAATGCCCTTACTGTATACAGTAGCATCAGGACACTTCAGCAAACTTTTGGTACTGTTAACTCAAATATAACTTGGTTTCCGCTAGCGCTTGCCTAAACCTGAAACAGTGGTTCTTCGCAGCAAGCTTCGTTAGTAATTCGGTAAACATTATTTCAGTGTCGTGCGTAATATAAAACCTCCGTTCTTTGTAAATGCTATCTGCATCATATTCTCTCTTTGCCTAGTGATTTAGCAGTGTGCTATTTCAGATGAGGGTTTCCACTCGCAATTGTAGAGAGTGCTGACATTGAGACTTTCACAGTTGTCTCTACACTAACCTGACTTTGCTTTGGCTTGTCCACACTTTAACTAATTTATAATGCGATGTAGATAAGTGTTCCTCATTTATTTCATCCATCCAGACAGCATTATCAGCAAACTGATTGCTGCATAAAAATGTTTTCGTGAACGGGTTGTTTTTTGTTAGGTAATGGTTAGAAAATATTAACCTATAAAGTTTTGTTCCATAAGCCTCTGACCCATTGATCGAAGTTAATTTTTTGTAATTCGTCCTATTATCTTCACAAACTTAGCGTAACAAAACGGTCTGATCTCGAACCATGATATTGAAAGCTTTCTCAGCTGAATCAGTAATAGTGCATTGACAAAGTTAAATAAAATCATCGCCTATAATTTTCATTATTAATCGAAACTAAAGCGTACATGTGTAACTGTAACCTGCTTTACCATCTGACGACTACTGGCAACAAGAAAGTACTTTAGCGAAAAATACTTCGAACACAGTGTATCTTGAACCACCGTGTAGTGGACACAGATATGGAGTTCAGCTGTATGCAAAGTTCTGCATGTACCTCAGTCAACGGGAAACGTGAAAGCAACGTGTAACAATGTGCTCGTTTCGTTCCGGTAGGTGGTATTTGTCGAATTAGAGGCCTATCAACACATGTGACCTTATCGCCTCTCATCTGGTAGGTGTATTGGACGGTTTATTTATCGACCATACTCGTTTGCTGTTTTAATAATCGGCACTATTTTGGGTTGGTGTGATGTTGGAAGATCCAGTTAGAGGTCATCGGCCTGGTAAATGAGATAGAGATGAGCAACCCACAACCGGTTTTAGTAAAATGCAGTAATTCAGTGGAATATCGTGCTGTTTTTCGTCTAGCTAAAATGTTTCACAGTACCTGATCTCGGTAGACCATTTCATTTAAGCACATTGTATCCTTTTTCGTTTTTTCGTACTTTCCTTTGTTCTAACTGCCTAATATCCTGTCACTAGGTTGCCAGTGTTGTTATTTGTTTCGCTAATGAGTCCTCATCAACGAGCTGTATGCAGAAGTCGCATTTGTAATTGTTGGTCGGTTTAACATATTACAGGGTCCGTGCAAAGTTTTTAAGGCTTTGAAATGTTTTTAAATTTTGACAGATTGTTTTTGCACGCGGGAAAGATAGGTGCTTAAATGTATGATGCGCGTCTAAAAAAGTCTAGGATTCAGATTATGTCATTCACTTCCGGGGTTTACCACAAAGGGTGTGGTTGTCTAGACAGAGTTGCGAATGTCGGAACATCGCACACACAAGCATGCGTGGTTCAACTGCTGTTTCTGGCTGCCTCCGAGCCCGTTATATAACCTTATTTCGATTCTGACAACCCTTCGGTAAATGTTCTCATGTGTTAAACAACCGCCATGATTTTTACTCCCCCATAGTCACTAACTTATGCTATTCTGTATAGTGTTAATCAACCCCAGTGACCGTTTTTTCACAATCAAGCCGAACACCTTATATTTTGCACGGGATTCTACATTATTTTTACTGAGACGGTAGAACAACAAACCACCGTTACTGTTTATTACAAATACCTTTCAGAGTATCCTAATAAAATAACTACTCGGATGTTTGAAAGAAAAATATCTGACCGATTTGTGAACAGCCTCCAGGATGTATTGTACTTGTAAAGGAGCTGTCTTTTACAAAACAGAATAATGGGCCCGGATCAGTTGAATCTACTTCTGATGCAGATGACTAACTCCAAGAACAGGACATATAAGAGTGGGCATAATCTGGTGTTTGCCGTCCGAGTTGATGTTAGTGGATTTGCTACTGTCGTTATTAAAAAACTTCTGGAAGAATCACCATTAAGTTATGCGTCTGTGCACACTCTTTGTTTACCCATTCTTACGTTGATGTGCGAAGACGACACAAACGCAGACTTCTCGAAAACACGTTTGAGCTTTGTGATTGGCATGAAACATATGAATCTCTTCTTGTAACCTCATCGTCGATCGCATTTGAGTTTTGTAGTGCTGATATTTATGCATCCAGATGTTCAACGGACGCAGTAAGATCTTGTCTTTTTTTTAGTAGCGTCTGTTCAAAAAGGAGTCTTTCTTTGTACAGAGTTAATACACACCAAGTGGTTCAAAAGCTAATCACTAAAATCTGGAAGATTCTTGGAAAAAGTGAAATTTTTGTATCCCAGTTTACACGCTCCATTTAGGGAGAAAATGAGCTTTATGTGTTGCATACGCATATGTCACTTTGTAATGTTACATTTCTGTCTATTGTTTTGTTGATGCCCATTATATTTTTCCTCAACGTCCTATTTTTATGCTGTCCTGATTACGAGGTGGATGAAACGGAACAGCCCACCGCATTGATTATTCTCGATCCGAACATTAGTGTGGACGCTATGCATCAGATTGCCAAAGCAGCCGAGTATTCCCGATTACCTGACCAAAGTGGTGCTCTCGCTCGCCTGTCCTACTTCAAACACAACTGGTTAGATGTGCTGGGGAGCTTGCGTATTGACGCATCCGAAGTGAACCATCTCCAGTATCAATTATTACAGGTGAATGGATTAATCGAAACGGAGTTGGACCTTCAGGTATGTTGGTTGTCATGCTTAGCTAAAAGCCAATTCTCAGTATTCAGTTTTTGTCGTTTTGTAGATAACACTGTGACTCCTGCTGAACTTTTTCGATTCTTATGGGCACGCTGTCGTCTTTAAGTTCATTTGTTAAAGAATTCATCGCATGACTTTGGCAGTTGTCAGGTGCAACTTCTCGACTGATTTTGACACGACTTACACTGAGCTTACCATCATATTTTGACGGGTATTTTACAGCTATAATTTTTCAGAGAACTCTCAGAGCATTAGCATGTCACTTGATACATTTCATTTCGAACGATTTTCTTTTGCTTGCTCATCCCTTGATGATGAGGACAGTTTCAGCTCATCGTGTTAGTCTGTTTTTACATAACTTATGCCCTCCGAATCTCCAACCCTCGTGGCTTTCGTGCCGTTGCACTAACTCGCTGCCCGCCTGGCTTTTCGTTGAAGAATAATGTTTGGCACACGGCACTTCAGTTGCAATGTATTTCCTTATTGCTTGATAGTTTTCGGAGTACTTTCTATAGTATAGTTGTGTAAGTTAACCAGACAGTCAGACTGATAGCACATAATGTGATTACTTAAATAAACAAAAATGTCCTGTGTGGTCAGGGTTTATTTTCAGTTACTAACTACCGGACTGATTGCATCATATCTTTGTCAGAATGTTTGGAGAGATTATGTACTTGCATGTTTCGACAAGTGAATGTTATGGAACAGTCTAAATCATATTTGGAAAATTTTCACCGTGTTAATTTTATCGTGCGCTAACAGAGATAGCTTCAACATCTAGACTCACCTCTTTTGGGCACGCGTGGGTGTAAACAGTGGACTTCAATTACTGGTGCACAACTACGCCAGGTTGTTTATTGAGGTAACAGAGATCATCCGCCGACAGCAAGCGACGGCACTACTTTGAATCCTTCATAAGGTTGCGTCTGTGTACATCCCGTTATACGGTGAAAAATATAATGCCGAATTAGCAGAGTTCGAAGCAGTATAAGATGACGTTGACTGTACTTTCTTAGCGGTATGTAATTCGTGCCTCAAGGCAGACTTACTGCTGGAGTCTACAATGATTGCTGTCATCATTGTTTCTGGTCTTAATAGTTACGGCATGTGACAAATATTGACCATCGATTTTGCCGAATTCTATGTCGCTTTTGTTACACCAAACAGTATTAGATCCCTTTTTCAATTTGTTGATTTTTCAGAATCAGATTGGTCTTTCTCAAGCATTTGTCATATTGTAGACTCATCAAGGATTAATTATGGTGCTTTATCTCCATTTTATTCCAGTGGGCTTTTTTGTTAGCATTTTACCGTAACGTGGGTAAATTTCGCTTATCTGACCCGAGGTCCTCATGATCACCTAAATTGCTTGCTGGAAACGCTATCCGAGATGACAGTGTGCCGTCGTCAATGGCGTATCTGCATTCATATCATTTCTAATTCCTCCCCAGTCTTGTTTTCATCAATTTTCAACTTTTTAGTGATGTTCTTGTAGAGAACACCTCATCACTGTTGAGGTGAGTGCCGACGCGAGCCGCAGTATCTTACGTTTGGGTTGAAGACCGTTGTGATGATGATTTGGAAATCAGCTGACGTCAGGATTTTTCTTCGACATAATAATAGTACTAGTAGTAATAATAATATCTAAGGCAGTTCTTTTGGCCTTTTGTGAATCTAAGTGGTTTCACTTTTTCATTAACCCTTTCCCACCATTGGTTTCAGGATGCAATGGTGCCGGAGAACATAACCATTGCGATCTCTTGAGATTTTCGATCGATGTGGCACGAAACCGCTAGGAATTCAATCCATCTTCTTCCGTCGTTGCACGATTACCATTTTGGATTATTCTTTATCAAAAACCATCGTCAAAGTGCGATTCACACTCTCATGTATGCTGTTCACAACTTGATTTTTGTTTGTTTGACTGCAATGAGTGATCACTTCTCTGCCATTTCCACTGGTTGTGCCCTAACTCGCTTGTATTTATCACTTCGTTATTAACCGGTTTCACCTACGTCACACACGAATATTGTCAGCTGATCGAGTGATCTATCTGTGATGCCTGATCGTTCTTTCTTTCCTTCTATACGTGTGTGCCTGTAAATACAATATCACCGGTTGTTTATTTGGTACTCTTGGTAGGTTACCCCTGTTTGTGTCTGCTGTATGCAATGGACTATCTTTAGGCATGCTATCTTTGACTTCTGTTCAGTATCGTCGTAGATAGGAACCACTATGGACGATGTAGAGTTATTCCTTACCAACAACATTATTCTTTACATCCGTGATCGTTTTCCTAGCCATTTCTAATTTGCGTTTGTCGATTATTGTTAGGATGAACACTAACGGGCTTTGTGTTGCCAGTTATTTGGTAATCGGCATCGACAGCAATACAGTGTTTTTTTTTACTGCGGTGTAATTACCATACAGTTATGATAAATTTTCCGGTTTAGTAATAAAAGATGAGTCGTAGATGTTAGGGTTATACGTAATGAAACCTACAGGTCGGAACTCAACAGTAGAGTGGACACATCATTCAGGTTACAAGTGACATTATGATGGCGTCAAATTTGGCTCTCACAGGACAGACTTGTTAGTTGTCTTTATTTCACAAACAGCTTAGTCAGAGATCACCAGTTATCTTTGCTTACGCATCCAGCCACCGGCTTTCTAATCCGTAAGGTGATGACAATCTGCGGTGGAGTTAGGAAGGAATGTTTGTGTGACAGATGTCTGATTGGCGTCGATGTATAAAAATACCTACTAGGTTAATATATCTTTACAGGCTGGTCAATTAAACTGGTTCAATCATCGCTTCTAACTGTCCACTTTCTGACACCATGGTTACGTAAACGTTAATACTGGTGATGCGTGCAACATCAGTGATCGAATACTTGTAGGCAGTTTAAATCCTCCGCTTTTAGTAATCGCCTTTCACTGTCTTATTGTTCCTTGGTTTCACGCGCATACTGAGGCAGTGATTATCCACACTGAAGAACTGAGCGTCAACTTTAATTCAACTGCCGTCGCCGTTGCTCTTGAACTCTTCACCTGTCACGAACAGATCAACCATCCTCGTATGTTGTAGTCCATGTAGCAACGACAATTTGAGATATTGTAAGTTTGATTTTGTAATTTGGTTTGGCTCCGTTTTTCCGGTCCGTTCATTCAAGTAGTATTTCTAACAACGTCCTCCCCTGTAGGACTGTGAGTGCAGGATTACTCGTCTACTGGTGCTAATAGCTATTCTTGGCATCTTATCACTCATGGTTACACAATCTTTGATGGATCACGTTCTGTGGTGTAGCGTATAGGTATTACGTTACGAACTCGAGATGACTCCGTAATGTTTGTCTTCAATCATACAACCTCCGCTCTCCCTGACTTCCTGTCTCATTTGGGACAAGTACTTAACCACCAATGTCTGCGTTCGATTGATCGCCATAATGGAACTAGGAAGCAGATGTTTGGTGGGGAGTGCGTGGCGAATTTGTTAGCTTAGATTGTAGGTACGCACAAACATAATTGAGCCACCTACTGAGGATACCAGCTATACAGTTTCACCAATCTGTTTCCTTTGAAGGCAGGATTTTCCATTGCATATTAGTGTACAGGGATTTTTACCTTGAAATTTCTGACTTCACGACAAGAACGTGATTGACCTGATTAGCACAAAAGAATAACCAGTCTTAATTAACGCACCTCGTATTGATTACATTAACCGGAGAAGCGGCACGGGTTACTCGAGGCGCCAATGATCCAAACCCATTAGAACGGGATTATTCAGCAAAGTTGAGCAGAGTACTTCAAACCCGAATCCTCCTAAACAGTCAGAATGCGGGCCGTAGTGGATCTTTTCATTGGTAATGGATTACGAGTTGTTAGAGGTTTTTATAGACTGGACGTCCAGTGGAAGTGAGCTATGAGACTAATGGCAGACAACGAGGTGTAATGTGACAACGGACTTCTTTGTGAAAACGTTTCTGTTACTTTAATGGCGTACTTGGCTGGCGGACACAAGCGTACTCAGTTGAACCCCAAAACACGCAAACGCATTATCGAAGGACAAGAAAGGGGCGATGACTGACGCGAAGATGCTCTTCTGAGCTAGTGAAAGGTGGTACCGTTTGCACGTGGTTTTATGTTGGCTGCATTGGTTATAAATTTCAACATCGCAAAGAACATGTAAACAAGATTCTATCGAAAGCAGAGAGAATGTGTTGTTTGGATGAGCTACCGTGGACTCAACGATTACAGTGGAATTTTTGAAGTCACTCGTCAGTGCTGAGTTGAAGAAGGATTTATCGACAAACATAAATCCATACTTGGACAGTCGTTGCATAATTGTAAGGAGACTTCCAATCACTCGTTGGTATAAACCCAAGTGAGAGTGGAGTTTCCGTGACTGATTGGTTGTTGATTGATGGATTGTTACACCAGCTCAAATACCGCCGGTTTGGTGAGACGAACTCCAATTTTTTCTGATAGGTCAATGGAACTTTCGACAAAAGGAACAAAACTGTCTCTCTATCACCTAGCTGAGGCCGTGTTCTTAAGCCGACTGTGACTGTGACATCAGTTCGATAGTAAGGTACGCGACGAGGAGAGGGAGAGCGTACATCAGTAACGGTTACAAGGAAATTGTTAAATCAATTGACGAACGCCACGCCTGTGCGGAAAATACTTACAGTTTGTAACAGTACAGCTTGTCACATTGACCTGGAGAGTATTTATTGTAAAGTTATGTAACGGAGAATAAATGTTTTGACCAGTGCCGTGTTTAGTTGTAGATTTGAGTGGGAACGTCTGAAGCCCGGTTAACACAAGAAGTAAAAAGTATCTACAGGTTCACCATGAGATGACAGTAAACGGAGATTCACAAGATATGCTGAGTCAACAGAAGTAGATAATGTAAACTCCGGAGCAGTCTGTAATTTCATTGTAATTGTGATTTCATTGTAAAATCCTGTTGACTTTTTTGTGAAGCTCCAATTTGCTATAGAGGGGCGATGAGCAGTTAAGCTATGGGTTACAACCATAAGCCCTCATCTTCTCCATGAGCGAATAACGCTTGCGTCGAGGCAGTCACTAACTGCCTGATAATTCCTGTTTACTTGAAACTATTCCTAAGGTGGCTAATACCGGGTTTGACTTCATTGCGAGATTCCCGACCTATACTGCTAACTTAACGTGGTGGTCGGGTTTGTGTACTGTTTTGATCCGGCGGGCTATACTGACTAGGACTCCGGTCCTTCCAGGTGCAACCTTGTCAGACAGGCCAAAGGGGAGCAGTCAGACGAAAAGCAGTTACACTCATAGGATTGTATTTCGCACTACTGACTGCGTAGGAATGTTTAGGCAGTGAAGCACAATCCTATGGGCATACAGCAGAACTATTTTTATAGGTGCGGCACTGCTGTCTTCCGTATCAGGAAGAATGGGTTAAAAAAGGGTCCCTCAAACAAAACACTCCGATCGCCCACC
>JTDE01021236.1:30565-65137 GCA_014338405.1 Paragonimus skrjabini miyazakii | reverse complement strand
AGGAATATTATTTCAACTAACTTAGGTATAACGACCACCACTTTTGCTCACCATGTTTCTAGTTTGCGGTTTGACATATTGGTTTTTCTATTATCCTTCGTTAGCCAGAGTTCAACAGATTTTACTTAGAAAAAGAACATTAACAACTAATGCTATTTGGAAGGCATATTCTCAGGTATCTGTCCATTAAGAAACTAATCAGCAGCTTTGCAATCCAATGCGCACTAGCCAGACTTGTTACAACGATAGAAATAGTAAAGTTCAAGTTGTTGTAACAACCCTAGCATTAGTAATAGTGGTCACTAGTATGGGAGGAAGCAATTCATATAACCCATATGTATAGGTTCCATCAGCCTCGCTCCTGATGAACAAAGTATTGGCAATCTAACAGGCTTACATTTTCGACTTCTAAGCAGACTAGGAGACGATACTATAACCGGCACTGTTAGAAAACTGAAGTTCCACCAGGCGGCGTGCTCTTTACACTTCCTCCTGACAGCAAAACCTATGTACTGAAAACAAACGTCTCATTCAACGGTGGTGACGAAGATGAGTTTTTGTCAATCGGCGACATGTAAGAGTCTGAGAAAGAGTAGACAATGCTATGATGCTTGCTCAGCCAATGCGGAGACGCCTGAAAGGATAGTGTAACGCAAACGGAAGGGTGAACTACTAATTGTTACTGTTCAGTCTGTACACTGAGCTGACCAGCGGCTCTAGACCAGGCAGAAGACCAGTCTTGTCGTACCAAAATTTCCGCCAGCACAACAATAATGCTTCTAATAACAGCGTAACGATAACGACCTTGTGACAGCGGACAACAGCAAGTAGAGCCAGTTTGTAATTATATATTTGTGCAATGAGAGCATTGGAAGGAAACTGAAGTTCAGACAATAGAGTATTATGTAAATTAAACTCCACTTACAGAATTCTAGCTATCCCGTTTCGGAAAGAAACACTAGACACAAGCTTCGCTCTAGTTAGAACTCGTCAACAGTGCCTATCCTTTCTACAATAAAGACTAGAACTCCTGTCCATTACGACCACTATCCCAGTCATTTCACATGACCAAATTACCATGAGCAAACCCTGAGTTAAATCCACTTGTAAGTCATGATCAAGGTGCACGATCGTCTCAACAAGAAACTCAATAATTGTCCTGTAATTTTAAATCGCTGGCCTCACGATTTTGACTTCTTTTCAATTTAAAGTTGCAGAAACCATTAAATTGTGGAATAATATTTGGATTAACGATGAGTCGTAGGGATTTTGTTCTATGTGAGTTGAACAGCACACAAAATGATCAGTGGGCTTGGTGTTGAGCTTCTTCCTGGGGCTAGATTGACCTACCTGGAGTATGCGGACGACATTGTCTTACTTAGCTCCTCTGCCGAAAACATGTAGACCATGCTGGACAGGTTGAGCAACCGAGCTGGTTTGTATGGAATGCGCTTTGCACCTTTAAAGTGCAAAGTTTTGCTTCAAGACTGGGGCACTTCAACTCCTACTTTCTTCATTACAGGTAATCCGCTTGAGACTGTGGACAGTTTCACATATTTGGGTAGCACTATCTCGTCAGCCTGTAATATTGCTGATGAGATATCAGCGAGGATAGCAAAGGTACGAGTTGCCTTTGCCAAACTGCGTAATCTGTGGCGTCGAAAAGACGTCCGGTTGTCGCAGAAATGAAGAGTATATAATGCTTGTGTACGTTCTGTTTTGCTCTATGGTTCGGAAACGTGCCCTGTTCACAAAGAAGACATCAACAGGCTAGCTGTGTTTGACCATCGTTGTCTCCGCAAGTTGGCCCATATTAAGTGGACTGATTGCGTGAGCAATATGGCTGTTCGCCCGCGCGTATTCCGGAACGCTCGAGATGCGCGATCAATTGGTCAATTAATCACGGTACACAGCTTGCGATGGTTGGGTCACGTACTCCGTACGTCATTTAATCGTTTACCGTACCGGGCATTATATGCTGAGGCCACCAACAGTTGGGTCAAACCACGTGGTGGTCAAGCAACAACGTGGCCACAAAATATGAAGACCTTGACTGCCCCATTGAGCAAAGTGAGTAGGTGTCGCCTGCCTGGATGGGGTCCTCGAGATCACTCAAACCGCTGGTTAGAGACGCTATCCGAGATGGCGATGTGTCGCAGTCAATGGCGTACCTGTATCCATACCATTTCTAGTTCTTCAACCTAGTCTTCTTTCAATAATTTTCAACCTTCTTAGTAACGTTTTCTTCTAAGATATTCCACGTCACGGTTGAGGTGAGCGGTGGCCCGACCCACAATACTTTTTGGTCAGGCTCACGGCTGTTATGATGATAATGATGATTTTAACAGTGTATCAATGCAAAACCAAAGTAACTTGTTTTTATAGACATGGGCCGTTAAGTGGTATTTATCTGAATATACGTGTTTGAGTACATGCTTTACTTTGTGAGCATACTTCACCAATAATGAACGCAGGATAAGCATAACAAAGAAATACATCTCCAATTTGGTTTAGCAAAAGAGAAACTCGAGCATAACGCTCATTCCCGAAATAGACTGACTGAGAACTCTATGGAAATGAGACGGCTGTGATCAGTTGTGAGTGTTGCTCAAGTTATGTAAGCCAGAACCCCATGCTACTGACTAGTAACGAAAGATTAGATTAGCACTGTTAAACGTCGATTCAACCCTTATCTGATAGTCATAACAAAGTTGATCCTTAACACATTAAACTGAACAAACACATCAATTTCTTTAGGACAACCCCAATCCTCCACTTTCCCCCTACGTTGTTCCCTTAGTTTTTATTGCTATCTCAATATGTGTATAATGAACCACTAATTAAATATTTAATTTAAACCAGCGAAATGTGTCAAACTGTCCAATCGATCTGAGAGTCATAGTGCCGTCAATTGTCGTAAATATTCCTGGCTTTCAACTGCACAACGTTATATCGCAGTCGACAATGCCTGTGGATGAACACAATCGGGGCTCTGAAACAGTTGGTCCGACATGTCGCTATCTGTTCTCTTAAGAATTATGCACAGTTTAAAATTTTGTCAGTTTGACTTCAAGCAATAAGGATGGCCAACGTGCTTTGGTTCATCTGAATGACTAGCCTCACCTTTGTCAACATGTTTCAGTTCAACTTGACGTCTACTAAAGCAGTAACTCACTTGTGTGCGGACTGAAATCACACGTGATTATATTGATTTACGGGGGCTTAGTACGAATGTGCTTCATCCATAGCGTAAAAATGTCAGTATGTGAGGTGCACCGCTTTTAGTTAGCCGCACGTGTTTTGCTCCAATATTGTGATTGATTTTCAAGCACTCCAGCTGCCACTGAATTCAATACACTGCCATTTTGTTTCACGAAGTTTAGTGTAAAAAATCAAATGTACGCTATTACGCTAAATATAAGGTAAAACTGAATGCATTGAAACAGCTTCATTAGGATTCATTAGGCTGTGGAATCTGTGTGGATAAAATAGTTTGTTCACGTAGAAAAAAGGTCAAAAGGCCATTCGTTTTCATACAGGATTGCAGTTGAAGTGTTCAGTTGTTATGACTACTCAAAATATTTATGCAATCTGAAAGTCAAACCTAATCTTTAATGCACAGAACCCACAGAAATGGATGTGGACCGTTTGTGTTCAGTATTCAGGGGATGACTGGTATTCACTTGGAGAAAAGCCTAATATTTTTAAATACACTTTGATAGTATGACTTGCGAATGATTGCATGCAGTAAAAGCACAAGTGTCTATGGTTATTAATGCTAATTTGAAATAGTTTTATGCTTAGCTTTTGATAAGAAATGAACACAATGAACACCCCTATATCATAAATCTAATATATCATCCGCACAATACTAATCATAACACTGCCACTGTTTTTTCCGTTCTAATCAAAGGCATTGGTATTATTCATTCCAGATTGACTGAGATTTTCGCGTATCAATAGCGGTATCTTCACTGTACGTCAAAAGTGATATGACCAGGTAGCGCATCCAGCAATGAATACATTGTTTGGTCACTTTCATGAATATTGTGGTCTCCACCCTACCTGACGTCCTAAGAATTGGGACATCGGTTACACTTAACAGACGTATTACTTCCAAGCTGAACATTCTTGCCATGGCTGGGACCAGAAGTCCGGCCATAGTTTCGTGAGACGATCGTGTTCACCACTGTACCAGTGATCTCACATTAGGCATAACCGAATTAGCACATGTAGCATTCAGCCACATTCGCTTGTGAGTGTTGCTCACGTTGCGCAATCGGCTCGAGATGAGATAGTAACTGTCTTGTTAACTCCAATAGTTAATTCCGCGTTCAGGAATCCACAGACAAATCAAACTGCCCGGTCTTATTATGCCTGCTAGTAGATATGCACTATCGACGAGCTCTAACAAAACAGAACTCGACTATAGAGTGCCTTTCGAAACAGGCTGACTGAAAATTCTCTCCTAATATGAAGGCTGCTCTGAGTTACGAATTATGTTCAATGTGAAGTTAACAAATCGGCGATAATTCTAAAGAGATCTATTGCTTCTATTCTCCTAACAAGGTGGTCGGGAAACTTAGACATTACTAACAACAAGACAAGCCTGAGCTTTGAGATATGAACATTTGGTTGTGCCTAACTTAAGATTGTTGACAAGCTTTTATGGCAGGATAACGTGATGAGAACGAGGCGGAGTATGAATCTCGTTAATAGCAATGTTATGTACTCCCGATGGGATTCAAACAGAGTGAAACTCACACACATTGCCCGTTTTCGAAAGAGGCTTGCCGGGTAGTTTACAGTAATGCGAAAGTTTTGATGGGTTGTGAGTGTTTCACAATTTATGTCAGCCAACATTCCTTGCCATTTGTCAGTAATATGGGTTATTTTCTTTTTGCTGCTCAGCTCAAAAATTTTACCGAAATCAAAATAGTTCACTACCGCCCACCTGATCACGTTTTGTTTACCACTGGCTATAAAGCATTTTAAAATATACTGGCTATTTTGTTAGCACAAAGCATTATTTTCATTAGTAACAGAACACGCGTTGAACGTTTGAACATGTGACTTCGATGTATGCCCGTTAGCTGTCAAACCACAAAGGGGTTTACACCAGTCAAAATTAGCTTGCCCGCAAGTATGTCGGGCATAGACGCACGTGGATTAATGTCATTTTAGTACTGATCACGGGAATGATACATTGAAAATAACATTTAGTGAAACAATTTCAGCATACAAAAGGTGCACACGTGAGCGATGTAAATGAGTTCAAAATCATCATGAACAAGGACATTGCAATGTCAGTTGTTTTACCGTGTTTTCTTTGGTAAATGAAACACTGGCAATAGGGTGTGGAAGTTTCAATTATAACGGTACATAGTCACATAGAAACTAAACCAATTTTTAAATGAGACCTTGTCTTGACATTGAATTGTTGCTCATCGACAATCCCAACTTTTAATAAATCCGAATTATGAGGTGTTGCTTGGGTCACAATCTATAATGCACACACAACGTCAAACAAACGTGTCTCATTTCAGTTCTCAGGTTTGAAGAAAATACTGTAGGTGAAAATCGATTAATCTTTAGAGTAAAATAAATCTATCTTGAACAGATCTATGAAAATCTGTCGCATTCAACAGCTTGTATTTCCACCGGTTACCATGATCAATTCGCTAACTCTCTCTGACAGACTTAAGTGGTATTTCGGTCCGTATATTTACAGCAGTTTGTAAAACTTATCAAATGGAACAACGGTCTATGTTGATTGTTCCTGTGTAGTAAAACGGTATTATGAACATCTAATAGACGGTTTGCAAAAAAAGTGAAAGTTTGCAGATTGCTGCAATTTCACAGGATCACTAATAGAAAGTTTGAAAACGTGAAATACAGAGGATAATAAGCCGAATAGAAATACAATTGTTGTCTAGAAAGTGTATACAAGCCCACTGCAGCATGCAGTTTACGACAGCTGGATAGCAGAGGTAGTGAGAGGTCAAGCGCATCTTCATTCTACCGCAGTGACTCTGATGATCAGATGTCGCGGATAATTGTGACAGGTCTGCTCTTGAATTCAACAACCAATGAAGCGGGTACGGAAAATTCTGGTAGGTTAGCGCAGACTGTACATATCCGGGAGTTAAAAGAATGTTCCCTGCGAGTCACACGACTCATCTGATGTAACGTTAGTGAGTAGCCATTGAGATAGTTTTTATTGTTAGGCATAATTTAAGTTTACAGAGAGATTTAGGGTTGATGGTGGATCACATATGCCAAAACCGTCTTCTCTGAAATGCCTGTAGCGTAGTGCAAACCGTTTCGACATCTTAAGCTAAGCAAAGGTTTGGAAGTTTAGATTAATCAGTTCCATTATTCACTGCCCCATGCACAACGATGAAGGCCTTGTTTGTCTATCGTTACTGACATGAGTCAATGAGGGTCGGTGATGCGCGAATAGCTTTTTTACAGTCTCAAGCGTTGTCAATTTAGTTGTTTATCATCAGGCTAAATACATCACCTTTATATCACACATTTTACAGGGGAATCATGAAGAGAGTAAATAGAGAACGGGTGGTTAATGAGGTCAGTCAAGTCAATGCCACACTGTATGAAGTACTCACTTGAACAATGGTTCTTGGCAGAGTAACAGGATGGAGGAATGGCCAGGGCATATCCAAAGTCTGAACAATACGTTTCAGATGATAAATCACTGAAAACGAATTCGTTCGCTACACAGTATTTTTCATGACTACGCTGGGAATTTTTACGCAATTTAGCTGTTATTGTACCATGCCTAGCAAATACATGAATGGAACAAGTAAGACAAACCAAATGAGCAGTGATGACGTAGAAAAGACAAGAAGATCAATCTAACCTGGTTTGCAAGAAATTGTTTATTGCCTCTAGCTGCACTTTTAGATAACCAGAGCTGTTCTTTTTAAAAGGCCGCGCCTTGGGTGAAGAGTTATAAAATACGTTTAACTCAGGACAATGGTAGCATTTCAGAGCATCCACTCTTCAGTACCGAATAAATTTCATGCTCCCATAGAATTGGTGTTGTAGTAGAGTCAAGGGTTTACTTTAGGACCCAACAATTCAAAGCTTGAAACCGAGAAGACCGGTTTTAATTCTTCCATCTCAAAAAAGCATTTGCTTCGATCATCTGGAGACTAATCGCTTATAAAAAATCGCCTACTTGTTAACAAGGTAATCCAAGAAGAGAGAAGTGGACTGAAAATTATGGTTTCTGTGGCTGACATTATGTTATCCAGATTTAATACCCAGGAAAAGCTATTAAAAAACTTCATGTGCAAAAACAAATGGAAGACCTGGAATATGTACACAACTGTATATTCATTTATGTATATAGATATAAAGTGAATTATTTTCAGCAGACATGTAAGAAATTTATGGACGTAATTTGGTGCAGTATAAAATGCCATAACAAGCGTTGACAGATATACAAAATTTAAAATTTTATGAATAATTTAGTTTATCACTGAATTTTTTTAAAAACATTAATACATATTTTGTAAAACTCAGGATTGATTGTGTGCAAGGGGTGAGATAATGAAAAAATAACATAACATAATTTAAAAAATGTTTCAGTTTCTGATCGAGTACTATTTCAAATGTATGGTATAACACCATCTGGTAGTAGACATGATGAACTTCCAGAAAGCATGCTTCATAAATGTCAAAATACCAAGAACGTATAATTTCTTACTAGATGTTGCAGAGCTTGTGAAAACATGTTCATGTTTTTTAAAATAGCGCCGAAAGCTTTGTCAGTAGGTAAAGTGTAGCTGGCATTTTTACCGCTTTTAGTTCCAAAAATATCTTCAACCCCATCTTCCTGTGGTATTTCTGGAAAGCGATTTCCCTTAAATATCGCGGTTTTCTTTACTACGATACCCAAATCTGTCAGAAAACGACCAGTATGTATGCACAGTTTGTTGCGATAATGTCTGGTATATTTGTAGTTTCAGGTTACTGATCGGCGTAGCTTTTTTTGAAACAGTTGATTCCGTTGAATAGCTTGAACAAAGCAGTTAGAACACGAACACTGGTAGATGCAAGCATTTCGTATTGGCTCGTCAGTACCAAGTTTACAATAACACGGGCGCGTTTATTTTTATAGTAAAAAACTAGAGGGGTGGATAATCAATAGACGGGTTAGGATAGGTCATTAAGTCCAGGGAAGGGTTAAGTTTACGAATAGTTGTTTTGAACACATAGAGCTGGCTTGAGTCGATTGATTGCGATTGCTTTGGCAAACCGTAAGGGTCTTGGGTTAGAAGAACGTAACAGGGCTCTGAATGCACAAGATGGATCGATAACGTGACCAGTGGTCTAGTGTGTATTGCGACTGAGGAGGCTGGCTGTTTACGAGTTTCAGCAACATTGCCGTTCTCCGGTAACACAGACTTCTGCACCCATTTAGGTAGATGTTCCTTCATTCTGGGGCTCAGGCATCTCTCGGTTCTGCCTATGTAACTTTCTCCGCGATACCTGAATCTGTCAGGAAAAGACCAGTATGTATGCACAGTCTGTTGCGATAATGCTTGGTACATTTATAGTTCCAAGTTACTGATCGGCGAAGCTTTTTTGGTTGTAATTCATTTGCATTGTTTGTCAACCCTTGTCAGGAATTTTTCGATATGTCGATATACTGATAGGGAGCACTGAGTTTGTGGACTAATTCTAGCTTGTCTCCTACTGAACTACTACTTTGTTTCTTCTAACTTTCGCAAGGTGAAATAACACAACACTATACATATTACTGCAACTTAGAATTAAGTATTAATGAACAACTCATCAGAACTGTTGCTTGTTTTGTTTCTTCTGTCAACAAATCACGCATTATCTGTCCTGGTGAATTCAGCATTCTAATGGCTAAACATAGGTAACACTCTTTTGCCAACGGTGACTGATCGTACAACGTAAGATGAGCAAGAATTATTGATACAAACAAGTATCCATTATGTCCATCTCATGAGCAATGACGCTTTAAGCGACTATACTTCTGTTGGTTAAGAAACGTCGGACTCATACTGGTGGTAAAGCGACCGTGGAATTTATCTTACGATTTTATTTCTTTCAACTTCCCAAGTTGACTAAGGGAGGCAATTTTTACTAGCCAATCGATCAGGTTTGGGGTTAGTTAAAATTAGCAAACATTCTGTAAACACATCAACCATAAAACTGTATAATAATAATTTTCAAAGTTAAATATAAATATGTTTGAGCACGTAGTCAGCATTTGGATGGAGCTCTCAGCTGGTTCATTCATACTGAAATAAAAGTCCAAAAATGTGTAATTTAGCTACCGCCCATTTCATACCCGTTTGATGACATGCAGTCAAACGTTAAATGAACATTGCTGGGATATATATGCCGCCAGATTGTTTGTTGTCGCAATTTCTTTATCCGGCCTTTTTTCGAATGAAAGCAGTTGACTCGAGTTTCCTTTATGCTGGAGCATATAAGGGTAATACCTTGACCATCGTGACACTAGTCTCACATTAGGTAAGATCAATGTGTTGTACTTGAACGTTCAGCCACAAGCAATAATGAGTAATACCCAGGTTACTAGATCACGATAAGAAGAAACCACGTAACTGCCCTGTTAACTCCGGCTGATGACAGTCCATCGTCCGAAATGAAATTTAACATGGAATTCATTTTTTGTCTCCTGATGAGAATACGTTCCATGTAGTGGGCATATATGCTACCTGGCAGTTTTGCTGTCTTCGTGATATGGATTCGAAAATATGAATTCACTGATCATGAGTACATGTTGTTGTTATCCCGCCGGCGCAATTAACTAATTATGTAAGGGCTGAACAAGTCACGTTGTAAACTATTTGGCAATGCTATGGCCAAAAAGGCGTGATTAATACTTAACCCCTTATGAAGACGCTGTGAAGTCTTTCACCCTGAAGATCTTTTCACTGTGTTCGCCTCCATGAGCTACTCACATCTCGGGACGAACATGTAGTGGAACAGATGCGTGAACTACAATAATTCTCGATACAACAATTCAGTTAGACTTCTGAGTAAACTGTTGTTTACGGGAAAGTGGCCGAATTGTAATTTGTGTTAGAGTGAACAATGGCTACACGTTGCCGCACAATTTGCCTTTCAAGTAGACTTCAAATTGCAGATAAGAAGACATTATTACAAAAAGCGATTCTAGTATGAAACAGGTGGAACTTTACACGTTTTACACTTAGGGTACTTCTGGAAAACTATGTTTTGAACCCAGTGATTTAGAAATACTTCAAATAGTCGAGTAATTCATGTCTAGACTGCGCGACGAAAATAAGAAATAACGTGAAATAATAGAACAAATGATCAAGGGGACTCTTTATTATAGTGAGGAGGATGAATGACGCTCAAACGTAACTTAGGTTTAGCCGATAATGATTATGTCACATGTTGGTGATACCACATTAACGGATTTCATAACCCACGTGAATTCACTATAATATATACTTGACTGCAGGTGTACATTTAGCTTGTAAACACTGAGTTACCAGCCCACGTTCAATCAGGAAAATCACATGCATATAAAACATAATGAAACATTTGTTAATTTTAGTACGGACTTCGAGGTACAGTTGTTTTTTTGTACCAGCGTGATAACCAATCTTCACACGTATTTACTGTAACCATGAAAATCCATTCAGTGTCTACGAATTATGCCTACCCGTATGAAGTAGTATAAAAGACGAGTGTAAGCAAGCATGTTTATGTTTACTTTTATATAAATTGTGGCCATAAATTGACCGGTTAGTCTACAGTATTCTCTATGGTGAACTGGTTGCACCGAACGCATGTACATAGTTTTTCTGTTTACATGTAAGTCTAACTGACGAATAGTCATCGAAACAAAACACAAGATTCGAATTTTGCTCGTCAGTTGTAGCCAGTCGATAATTTCCACCTAGAAGTTAACTCTGACCAGTAAGTTTCTGAGGAAGGCAGGTTGACTACTGTGACGAATGAATAAGGTTAGATGTAACCAAAATCTATTATGTAAGCACTCGTATACACTAGTTTGCGAGTAGGGCACTCCCTTGAAACGGGGTTACTAAAACGGTGTGATCAGTTGTGAGTAACGTTTACATTATAACATTCAAAACCGTTTGACTATTAATCCCTGTCTATTTTGCACTCAGAATACGCTGATAATTTGTCCAGACTTTCAAGCTGCTAGTTTCGTCCAAGGAACAGTAATGTTATTTTTGTATGCATTGTCACATCTATCTTTTATGGTAATCTATAAAGTTATTGTTTTGTTAACAGAGAAGTCACAAACGGGTTTGTGCATCTCATCAGGTGCATACTGAAGTCGGTAGGTTTATGGACATTGTGAAGCTATACAACAAAATCAACAACCACGCAAATATTCTCACACCCACACACATCCGTGCACAACAGTTACCAGGGCAATCTGGTATTGACGAATAAGTCTTTCCGTACGCAGTGGGGTGGCATCCGTTCGTTAATTTCTACCGCCTCCGCGAACCGGAGAAGCCTTCGAATTTTTGTTGCGTAACGTACCACAAACGCCTTCTCCAGGTTCAATTGGGGTCGACAAGTCAACAAGTGACGAGCGATCGATGACGCTGGCTCCTGGTGACTTGTCACATTCTGACTTGAGTCCGGCATTGTGGTATCCGTGCTCGTTATGAGGACCAAGACTGGAATGTGTTCTTTGACCCGATTACGTGATTGCCATTCTGTTCTGCCTATGTAGGTAGCCCGGCACTCATATGAGAATTCATAGATGTGGGATTTGACGATGAGCGGTAGTGGTGTTTTCAGATGTGGTGTTGGGAGTCGAGTGGTGGTGAACAGCATGACCAGTTGGGCTGCATAGAACGTGCGCTACATAACAGCCGTGAGACGGGTTTTCAACAAAGTGGCGATGTCATCAACCTTGTATAGCAAACAGGAGGTAGACAGTTAGGTTGGGAGCTGTTGAACACATCACGGCAGCCGACTTTTGTCTGCTGAATTTCTCAACAAATGCCGATGACTAGCCATTTTCTTTGAGTGTGGTTCTTAACAATGACGTCTCTTTGGCCAATGTTTCTCTTGAGCAGATTCTTCTTGTGTGATAGAACAAAGTCCTCACCAGACCCCGCTTGTACTGGATCGACACAAAACTGTGAACGTTCAGGTACTGTCCAGTCCAAGTATGTTTCAGGTAGGCGGACCGCAATAAGCAACCGTTGTTCTGGGGCTTCATGAGAACATCCAAAAACACCAGGGTTTCATCCTGTTCGTGCTCAATGGTGATGCTTATTTTGGAGTTCAGCTTGTTCATTGAATCGAGCATACTCGTTGCCATCTCCTTGGTATCGGTAAATATCAATACACCATTAACATAAAGCCGGTAGAATTGAGTCTGTTTGTTAACAGCGTCTGCATTCTGCTCCAAGTGGGCAACAAAAATATCGGCTAATAGCGGACGGAGTGGACTGCCCATAGCAACACCATCGAATTGTGTATAGTCAGTTCCCTGGATGTACGTTCGCTGCGCATAGTAACAGAAGGCGTTGTAATTCAGACGTAGGCAAGCCCATGTTAAGCTGATGTGAGTCAGTGTATTGACAAATTATATTGATTGCCTGCATCAGAATAATATTTTTTATCTCCCGAAGTGATGTCCAAACTGGCTATATGTTTGTTGTTGAAGTCCAAACCATCGAGTAAATAGATTAGCTCAAAACGATCTGTCACAGTTTTCCGAATCATTGACTACCTTATGGGGTGAAGATGTTGGGCTAACCACTGTGCCAGGTTGTGTTGTGTTAAATTGGACATGGATAGTGTTGGCCTTAGTCGTACACCAACCTTGCGAACTTTGAGCAATCCAAGCAGTATGTACCTGATAAGATGTAGAGAAATGTGCTCGAGAGATACAATGTGTGAAAATTTGTTTCTGACTTCTCTGTTCAAATATGTTCCAGGAAAAAAGGTGTTTTGCCTAACTATTGTGTGTCTTTTTTTTTGAAAGATCCAGATAATTATCAACAGTGAAAACACTCGTTTGTGATATGCTAGTTTGTGCAACCAATTTGAGAAATTCCAGTAAATGTCGGATTGTTTAAATCATCAAATTGCTCTGGCGATGTACACATATTTAAACCCAAAACCGTGGCTTCATCATTTATAAGATGGAACATCACAGAATAATTAAAGATAGTGCCTAAGCTCCAAGGCAAACTGTACTAAAACGATTTACATCGATTATCACGTGATAAGAAGACCACAGTAGAAGTGAATATGAATAAAAGAAATTCTTACTCCTTATTGTAGGCTGACCATCACTCACGACTGATCGTAGCTGTAGCATTTCAACAGACTTTGCAATCAACCTGTCTATTTTATTTCAGTTTTAGTGTAATACATTTAGTTAACAAATTGTACGTTCTAACATCTCTCCTGTGTCGTGGTTTCAGTGTAAGGTGTCTCATAGGGAGCCAGCAATGATACCATACATATATAGAATGGTCTACATAAACCGGATCACATTGGCACAATGTGAAGGGCAGAGTAAAGATAGGAATGCTTCACTGGTATTCACACATTGTGTGACAGCTTGCACTGACAGGTTTTGTAACCACATAAAGTTAATTAACATTGGTGAGTCACAGTAGCCTGAAAAGCCAAGAAGATAACACTAAGAGACATGACTCAGATAGAGCATACATTCTGTTTAGACAAATAAAGTAATTATTTAGCGATGTACAGTATGTTGTTGCCAATTTGATGGGAACAGAACACCTGAGAATGTGGGAAATTGCAGGTTATTTAGACTTTAGTGCAAGTGGTTGAAACAAAACAGTCAGAAAACGAAAACTGGTAGATGCAAGCATTTCGTACTGGCACATCAGTACCAAATTCACAATAACATGAAACGTTTTTTTTTATATCGAACAAATAGGACGGAGGGTGAATAGTCAATCGGTGGGATAAGAAGGGTCACTAAGTCCAGGGAAGAGTAAGTTGACGAGCAACTGTTTCTGAACATACACGGTCGGATTTAGTAGACTGATTGCGACAGCTTCAGCAAACCGCAAGAATTTTGGATTCGAATGACGTAATAGGATTCTGAATGCACAAACTGGGTCGATAACGTGTCCAGTGGTCAGGACGTGTCTTGCGACTTCGGACGCTGGTTGCTTGCGTGTTTCAGAGATATTGTCGTTCTTCTGTAATATAGAGTTTTGTACCCACTTAGGCAAATGTTCCTTCACTCTGGAGATCAAGCACCTCTCGGTTCTGCCTATGTAACTTTCTTTGTTGTTACATGTAAATTGGTAGACACAATGTGAGCTGGCACCGACAAACTGATCTCCTTTGACTGAAGGGACAGGCAGTTTCTGGGTCCGGACTAGTACAAAGAGTTCCGCTGCGTTAAATGTCCGTTTAATTGGATTCACTAGTCGTTGAGTTGTTTGATGCATGTTATAATCACCTTTAAAAGGCAGTTCTATATAGACCCTCTTTTTCCTCACTGTGGCCACCTGTTCTGAAGGTGGTTTTGGTCTACCGTGCCTATCTATGAACCTTTCCGGATACCCATTAGATTGTAGTACAGACGTGATCAAGTCTAATTCCTTTGCAAGACTATCTTGTGTACAGATTCGTCTTGTTCGTGTGAATAATGTATTTACCAGTGCGCGTTTGTGATGGACCGGTGTGAAGCTACTAAAGTTCGGGTATTAATCAGACCACGTGGATTTCCTATAAACACTTATTTTGATAGAGCCATCCTCCCGGCGACTTATGAGTATGTCTAGAAACGGTAAACAATTATCAGCCTCAAATTCACGCGTTAACTTCAGGTTTGGATGACAACAATTTAAACGTTGCACTAGGTTATCTATTGCCTGTTTGAAACGACTGGATACTAGTGTATCATCAACATAGCGTTTGTACTATGACAGATTTGCTATGTCTGCAGCTAACTCTTGTTCAATCTTTAACATGAAAAAGTCTGCTACGATGGGCCCTAGTGGACTTCCCATCACTACTCCATCTACTTGGCTGTAGGACCGATCAAGGAAACGGAAACTGACGTTTTCAGTGCACAGTAATAAAGTTTCCTTCAGAATATCGCTAGGTAGAGGTGGAGTAGTGTGGCTGGTTTCAATGAGCTCACAAATATAGTCAATTGTCTCGTGTAGCGGAACATTCGTAAACAGTGGCTGAACGTCTATGGAGCCCATCAACTCATTAGTAAGATTGATGTTGTCCAAGTGATTGATCAACTCAAAAGAATCTTTAACGGAATAGGTCTGAAACTTTTGTTTTAATGGCGTTAGGATGGTGACTAACCAGCGTGCCAATTTATGGTACGGAGAATTAGTTATCGCCAGAATAGGCTTAAGTAGCATTCCAGACTTGCGTGTCTTAGGGAGGCCGTAGAATTGAGGTGTCGATGATCCACATGGCCTAAGGAATTTGTACGTCATGTCGTCAATTATACGTAGTTGTAAAAGAAGTTGGAGATGTCTTCCTATGCGACCTTCTATTTCGGTGATATTGCCTACTATGTCTATTTACTGAAACTTCGTTTGGTCCTCTAATATTGACAGCATTTTCTGCCTTTACGCGCCTCTGTTTAAAATGACTGCACCGGAGCCCTTATCTGGCTTAAGTATTACTACGATTGAAGTCCTCTTAATGATTGCAGGTGCTGTTTTGTGATAGCACACCAGCCAGTGATCGGAGTCATGATACTTATAGATTGAATGTGAGGTCAGTGACGCAGTGGTCAACGAGACGGCCTCATGAAAGCTGGACCGGAGTTCTAGTTCCGGCTGTGGCAAGGATATACACTTCTGACGAGCTCTAATGAGAACAAAACTCGAGTCTAGTGTTCCTTTTCAGAAGGGCTGAGTGAAAAATTTATGGGAATGTGACAGCTGCGATCAGTTGTGGTTGATGTTCAATCTACATGAAAATCAAAATCCCCTACTACTCAACCGATATAACAGCATGAGTTTGTACAGAGAGGTCATAGAAGGCCACAATATTTTTGAATAGACAGGGCGTTGATGTTCACCATCAGGTTGAATTTGTTTTTACAAATAAGAACAGTACCGGTATATAGTAGGAGATAATGAGCAAGGTGAGGTTCTGTTAGTCTGCAATGGACCTACTCAGCAAATATTTGATAGAGGTGACGGACATATAGGAACACAACAGAATGAAACCGGACGGCAGTCAGTACACGATCATGAGCTCACGCCTGGAATAAGTGAACCGTATATGGCTTCGTATCTCAACTGGTAGGGCATTTACCGCGTTTGGGTATGTTGTTTCTGTCACTGGTTCGAATACAGCCGAAGTTCAGACATTTTCGCAATTCGGTCTCTTCTAAATTATTAAACCTGTCAAACTATTTATCAATAGTAGAAAATCGTATATGCACAGAAAGTTGTATATGCTAAGCACGGCGTCCGTCAACGATTTACTAAAATTGGGGACGGTGGTTAGAAATTTTGATGTTCATTAGTTTGACGCCAGTAGCAGTTGACAGCAGGTGCCAAGATCGTGAGGAACTTCGGGTAGCTTTTTCTCCTAAGAATCTAGTTATATTCGCGTCAATGTTCAGCACTGATACATGTTCTCTTCTGAGTAGAAGAATGAACTTCAGCATACGTATGGTTGAAATAGGTGTGCTGATCATTAGTCTGATCAGCTGAGCCATCGAATATGCCTAGGCAGTTTGTGTGACTTTGTGACTAACCATAACACAAACTGTTATTTTGTTTTCTGCTACTGGCTGACCACACGCTACCTATGGTTGGTTTGCAATCAAACCATACAAAATTAGATGTATACAAGTGATGAATATTTAATAAGCCGGCTATGAAGATGAAGCTATTTGGTTGACATTTCTTCTCATCGAGATGAATACAGTAATAAAGTGTGCATACTACAAGTGTGTATGCAAACTTTTCTCTGTCATTATGTGAACATGACATAGGAGGCCCAGTGATGATAGATAACGATAACACCGATTGTTCACAAATGTTATCGATTACCTGTCTGAATATTTTATTGTTTTCACATATGAGAGCGGTTTTTTGAAACAGGAAAGGTATTTGTTTTTGAACTAGTAGTAGACATAAAATTCAGGAAGCCACTTTTGCGAGGTAACGTAATTTAGTAAGAACGAGGCTAAATATGAAAGTATCTGATAGCTAACAACAGGTAACAATAGTTAATGCAAAATTCTATCTCTCAGAGACGCGCGTAACAGTACTGTAAGCAAAATGGTCGTCATTAGTAACCAGAAAATCGTTAGGGACCGTCCAATTTGTTCGCATTGCTAACAGCTTTTCAAGTGTGAGGGGTGAACCTCTTTGCTCGTATCAATGCTTGTGACTACCAATAGGGTGTTTTTTGTTCAGACAGTCATGTGGAGATTATACATGAAAACTGTGACAGACGTGTGTATTCCAACAAAGTTTTCATTCCAGAAAAACCTAACTGATACTGTACGCCTCATATTTTTCATTGATGGTGTGATAAATCCTCGAAGTTCATTGTTTGTAAAATTAAAAATCGGGCTCTTATCCACCGTTCATCATAAATATAATTTTCCGATACAGGTCACGACGATTACCGGCGTACACGAATGGCGCTCTATCCAAACATAGAAGCGATACTATTATGTGCTGCCATGGACGATCCTGCTTCTTTGGACAATCTCACAAAAAAATGGATGGAAGAACTACGATCCGCTCGTGTGTCTAAGCGACCAATCATCCTGCTTCTTACGAAATCAGACTTACTTTCAGAAGACGCAGCCCCTTCGCAACGCAAGCTGATCGATTCCAAAGCGGTGAGTCTTTCACGTGTATGTAAATTTACGCACGAAAGTCCTCCCCATATTTTGTGTGCAGATGAAAGCACTCAGGTAGGTGAACGGAATTTACGTAGCCGCGCACACACTTGCATCCTTGTGTTCCTACGCTTGTGCACTTTTCTGGGGTTGTATCGACCGGAATCACGTGACCAAACGTCGGATACACACAGGATGAAAGATGACATAGCTGTGGGTTTGCGATTTTTATGTCACTGTAATAAGCTGTCTTGCAAATTCGAAAGAAACTATCGGGGTTTTCCATCGACCAGATGAAGCTAGTGTATTCTTTTCTGTGCTAATTCACCATAGTAACCGAATATTCACGTAGCGTCAGCCGGAACGATTCGTATTCTAACTATTTCACATGCCCTTAAGACCATACGTAGATTTCCACGTGAGTTTCGGTTGTCATGGTATATGTAGCAGACTACCTTCCTCAGTACACTGCCTGTCAATCTTGCTACCAAGGTAAGAATGACCGTCTAACAGATTACATCCAACGACTTCTCATCTGCAGAACCAATGTATCTTTAACTAGGTCAATACAGCGATGTAGGAAAACAACCAATCTCGGACGTGGGTCAAAATTTCTCCTCAATACTCCCATGTACAATACCAGTAGGAATAAGTTTATCAGGAAACGTTAACACTAGTTTTTATAGTGCACGTTGCTACCGTGTGTGCTGTTTAGCTCGCTACGTCTTCTACCTAATATTTTGAATATTTCTTCTTCTATGTGGATACCAAAGTTGCCATTCCAAGCCCTGTTTAAATAGATCCGTGTGGCTGTTGAGATCATCTAGGAACTCTCTTACAGTCGCACGTGTTTGCGATGGATTGTAACTTGGTGAATTCATTAGTGTTTAAGAAGGCAGAATTTTGCACCGTACTCTAAACTTTTCCACCGAATGCGCTCAATGTGACCTGAAGTATTCAACGTACAGGAGACAATGGCAAGCCAAGTTATCCAGAACAATGTCAGTGATACCAAGGCTTCGTTGTCACTTCACTTCAGTAGAACAAGTGTACTCCTTTCGTCTCTTCACACTGTTCATCATACATGCATGGGAACATCGCCAACCAAAACAGCGTGGACAACTTCATGTTGCTACTATTTTCTAGCACCGTCACCCGAGTAGGTACATGAACGTGAATATTGATTTGTGACGATGGCTTACTAAGATTCTAATGAGAGGGTTAGCAAGTGCACTCAACGCTTATTGTTTCATCTTCGTCTGCGTGCAATCTTTATGTCGTTCGAATTTTAGAATACTGGATGGTTTGCCTTATTTATATGGCATTTTTATTGTACCTTTTCCAAAGGCTGCGTGGCCCCTATTCCAAAGTCGTTTTCCCAAAATAATGAACAAGATTTTTCAGTACTGACGCCTACGCAACAGATAGCATTTGCTATACGGCAGACTAAGTTATCTATAATCAGGGGAAGCAGTATAAAGAAACTCAAACAACCATCGTAGACTCCATATTACAGTTAAGAAGGGTGACCACTACCAACTAGCCGACAAAACAGGTTTGGGGTGCGAACACATACGTGTGTTACCCCAAAGACATCAAGTGAATTAGTGGTCAGTTAACTGTCAACTGATTAAACAAGTGGTTTTGTCACTGATTGCAAAAATCGAGGTGAATGAGACTCGCATAGGCGAAGCCAAACAGAATAACGACGGGGACCGTGCGAAATGGGTGGTCATTCAGCCAAGACGGAAGAAAGGACACAGACTAATGAAACATAACTAACCAGGCTAGTCAGGCAGGAGAAAGGGAACATAGGTGATCGGATGAGCAATAGACACAAGGAAAACCCGGGATATTCGAACAGGTTTAAACTTTTAGTGGATATTGTTGTGACCGCGAAAGATGCCCGGCCTGAGAATTCGTTTATTGCACAAACGCCCGTATAGGTCATGTCAAAAATCAAACCACAAACGCGTATACTCATTTGCAAGTTAGACATGCATTCACATACATAATTATCATTCGCCTTGGTGAAACTTCTGCCGTAGCACGTACACACTATCTCGATAGTCTCTTCTTGTCCTCCGTCTTCCTGGCGTTCGCAGCTTGCCCTTTTGTTCCTGAATGTTGCCTGTAGGTAATATACTACTCGTGAGTGGTATACTACTCACAACGAAACTGCCTGTCATACAACAGATATAAACGTTATTTACAGTATTCTACATAATTTAGGAATGGACACAACCAGAGAAATAGTGAGGGAGGGGGTGAAAATTCGGAATTTCGCGATAATAAATAAAGATATTTACGACAGTCTTAATCCGTCTGGCTGCTCTAAAGGGATTTCCAGTCCACAGTGGAGGTAATCAGTGAAACAGATAATTCCAGAAATGTGCCGAAGTAGATAGTAGTCTCCACTGGCCTTCACATCCCAATAATCCATAAGCTGAGAGCGCGTGGGTGGATGAGAAAAAATAGTCCACGACCTTCAAGAAAAGGTGTATTTCCAGATTTACTTCTTTCAAATAGCGCGTACACGTACGCCTGTAAGAAGCAAAAGTGCAAATATGGCACGGGTCACGTGTTAGGAATTGATCAAGGACGTTGAGAGTAGAACCACAAACGCTCAAACTGTAACCTAACTACGCCGAAAGTGTGTAATACTTTTAGAAGTGTCACATTCAGGTTTCATTTTATCTCCTCAAATACGTTGCCTTAATGCACATGGGTAGAGTATGCCATATAAAGTTTAAAATCTGCCATTCACATTGCCATAGGGACCGTTCCGCGGTTTACGATGACACTTTCAATTTGAGTTGCACAGTTATAACCTCCAAGCTTACTATAAACCTTGTTGATGTAATCAATTCGACAGTAAGTCCATATCTAGCAATGAACCGTTACAAACAGCAAAAACTTATCACTGTTGTATATAATCACTTATTGAGCTTATGTTGTGTTTAGGCTGTCGCTTCCAGTTAATCATTGATTTTATTTGGACAGTTAGAAATCTTGTACTAGTTAATTACTAATTTGGACGACGTGGCTGTATATGTATTCGTAGTATGTGCAGTGTACACCACACCTGCTCCACAATTGTCAGTCAGAAATTAGGAATGCAAATTATGAAGAGTTACCTGTTCAGTGTCCGACCACCTGCTTCCTTGTAGAACAAATTATCGATTATCTCGACCTGAATAGTATATACTCCGCAGGCTTTCTACGGCGAATTTTTACGTCGCTCACGGTTTCTTCTAGTTCGATTTATCTAGGGGAGTCGTCAGTGCAGTTGCTGTGGAGTGATAACTACTCCTCATAACACATCAGATATGGAAATGCAGTAAGTTATAAACGAGAACCATGTTGTTCCATATTAAGTTCAACGAAAATAATTGGTAGGGACAATGTTTTTCGGAACGTTTTTAACAACGATGATGATGGCCTTGATGATGATGTTCGTTATCCGAAAAAATAATTGGTATGGTTGCTTAAGACAATACGAACGAATGTCTGGATAGAAAGCTTTTGGTTGAAAACAGCTTACAACCTATACAACTATACAGAATAACTCATAAAATCTTCTACCCATCAGAAATTTTACAATAGGGTCACTGATTAGATTTCAGTAGGTTATCGTGTGGACATCATAGTTAGATTATTTGTGGGAATGCTAGCTCAGGTGAAACGTTTTGCAAATATCATCATCCGATTTGTCTACAAAAGGATGGTTTAAGCAAAGAAAATAATAAATAAGTAAATATACAATGAGAAAGAATTTCCTCCTGTTTTCGGTTAAATTAACCGATAGAAAGTTATCATTGTTTAAGGGTGTTTGGCGGCTTCTTGTGTATCTGCCCTTGTAACTCGGTAGAAATACAGGACAAATCCCTCGACTTAACTCCCTGTTAAAATTGAAAGTGCTTTTGCGACTTCCACGAACGTACCTCATGTTTGCTTGTACATAGGTTGCTCCCATTTTTGAGATTATTCAAACTGATTTAGAACCTATCTGGCTCTAATTGCAGCGAACTGGTTTCACAAGCTACCACTTTGTAATTTTGCTGACAACAGTCTTTATGTCACATTTGGATATACTGTGTGATACTGAAAGGATTTTTGTACCACGACAGTAATGCAGGCTAAATTTAGTCAAACGCAAGGATAACTGGTTTTCTAAAGTAGGTCATTATTTTGACACCACGAATTCTACCATCCCATCTCTAAATAGTGAATCAATCGTCACTGTCTAAGCGAGGTCAATAAAAAAATGTTGTTCGATCTTATAATGAATAAAAAATTGGTTGTTGGATCTCAAGTTTTTTAACTATGAAGTAGTTTTTGTCAATAGCCATGCTACCGGAACAGAATGAGTTGAGTATGAAAATTGTTCATCTGTCAGCACGAGTCTTGAGCGGTTGAAGGGAATAAAAACAATGAACTTTCTTCCTAGTTATGATAAACCCATTTTTTATTAGTAATATCAAAAGGTTTCCTGAAAACAACTTTCGCTAAACTGTTCGTTCAAAAATAATTCAAAACTTCAACATCATTTGGTTTTTTGAAAATCATTAGTTTCGTTATTTGAATTTCTTCGCTAAATGCTTGAATTTTTTAAGTTATTTGAACAGAAGTTTCGTTATTTCTTTTAACAGCAGCAAACAAAAAGCTGAAAACAGGAACTCCAACTTCATCTAGTGGTTCAAGTATTTCTCTGTTTGATCTCCACTTGAATTTGTGTCCATGAAAGGATAACGCAAAGCATACAGTCTATAGTACCATTAAATCAAACAAAACATTTTTTGTTTAGAGTGCAACGTGATATACTAACAAATTAGAATCCAAATTCTTAATGAAAGACGTAACGCGACTTTAAAAAAACGATCTGAAATTTAAATTTCTGTGTCACATTTCAGCAAGATGTCTATGATTTAAAATGGGTTAGAACTCGTTTTCTTAAAGCAGATGAACATCATCGAAGGTTAGGCTACAAAATACTTTGGACAATTAATTCACTTGAAGTAATTTTGAAAGGGATATTTGGAGAGTAAAATATTTTTAATTGAGAAAATGGACAAAAGCAAAGAAGACGGGAAGTCTGAGGGTGCTCTAGGAATATAGTGTTTTTGTTGCGTATGAACATTTGGAGCGCGGAAAGAAACTATTCATGAAGTTAAATGATCCACACAAATGTGCCTAAAGGCTTACCTGAATGAGGAGGCTGTGATCACGTGTAGGTGGTGTTCAATTCGAAGTAACATAAATGCCTGAACTTCTACTAAACACTTACATCATGCTCAGTTGGTTCAATGAAGACAATAACTTCAACCAAACTGAGAAGTGTTGACAACTGGTTTGTCGAACGGACTGAACAAAGCAATTCTGTTTATTCTTCTTTCGAAATGATCAGGAAAGCTGAGCACTATTCATACACGGTTGTGGTTGTGCGTTTGGATTTGTTTGGCTGGTCATGCCTACTGCGGAATTACTGGCGTTGTGGTTAACATGCTAGTCTCACGAGCACGAGGGTCAGAGTGAAAACTTCGATCCGGACAAGGATATTTACTACTGATGAGCTCTACTAAGAACGAGACTCGAGCTTAGTGCCTTTTTTCAGGGTGAGCTATCCGAAAAGGCTTTTACGGATGCGAAGGCTGCAATCAAATGGAGGTGGTGTGCAAGCTGAAGTATATCATAATTTCGTGTTACTGTGAATATCTCATGAGAGAGAAATTGGGATCTGATACCATGTGACTTTGATTTAATTAATCTGAAAATTGAACATTACTGTGCCTAATAACGGCCTTTAATTCTGTCGTTTTGGTTGTCACGGGATGATCATCACCAAGGTCAATCCGTACTCAAGCGAAATGACCCACTGATTGAGTCTTAATTCGATGGTGTATAAATAGTGTGTCTATGATTGTTCAATTACTAGCTAGCTGACAGCTGTAGTAACTTCATTCCGGGTATGTGGAAGCGTGTGTATTCTTGAAGCTCACTATCTGCATAACCAGCGTTGGCCAGCTGAACCACAAAAGCATTCCCTCCTACGCCCCTTGGTCTCATCCCATTGGGTTTAACATGGATACGTGATGTATGAGTGGAACCAGAAGTAGTGTAACGCAAACCTCTTGTGGCTGGGGCTATGTGTAGGTATCCTTTGACTTCCGTCATTATGGCGACCTATTCCGGAACAGAAATCACCAAACGTTTCAGAGGACACTCATTGATTCGGCTTCGATAGTTCTCCTGATTTGACTTCTGTCACTTTTGCCGGGTATGCTCACGTGGGTGATTAAGCCTTTTCGAACCTATGATTGGTCAGTACCATCACTACCATTAATACAGGCGGAGCGTGTTTTGAGCAAGAGGGTTTCAGCGTGAAGTCAGTCAGCCCAACATCAGTTAAAAGTATGTAGCATCTTAGTTTTTTCTTACTCATTTCGGCAAAATCCATCGAATACTGGCAATACATTAAATGATTAACATTTAAGTTTTTTCAGTATAGTGAGTATCCTGGGAGAAAATTAAACTCTCCTGTTTCACAAGTCTTATTTTCGATTGTCTTGATGTATTGCCGATGTTTTCATCCGGAGACTGTGTGCACTTTCACACGGATACGGTTGGCAAAATCGGTTTCATCAGATTTTGCCTGACAGGTGTTGTCTAGACAATGGAATTTACAGAATTCTTAATTTAGTGGAGTTTCACTGATTCCTACAGTTGTACCCTTTCGGTGGGTGTTCCAACAGAGGGAATCTACGTTTTACTGAATCAAGTTTTTCAACTGTGTCGCAGCCACAACTTTCCGTTTGGTAATCATTGACGTTCGGAAATAGGTAGCGTATGACACCACAGTCAGATGGTTGGTTTCGTGATCAATTGTTGCATATGTATCACATATAAAGAAGGCAGGACAGGCGACTGAGGTGACATCACACCGGCTGTCAAAGTTGATGGCGTCATCAATGGAATTCGTGGCATCTGATTTTGGAATCACTAGTCAACCTGATCAAAACCGACAGACACTTGGGCACGTAAACCATATAAGTGGCATACGTTGCATTAAGTGCCTTTCAATTCACATACCCTCAAATTCGGTTCAAACCGGAAGACGATAAGTCTAATGGCGTGTCAGTGATGAGTTTTACAGTTTGACCAGTAAAGGCCGGTTACCATGCTGGTGAGCTTGCCTATAAAGAGAAACCATTATCCCATGGACATCAAAATTAAAGAATGTTCGACATTAAGATCCATGCCAAGAAGACGTATGCATAAACTAAGTGCGTAGGACAAAAGATATTTCTTCATGAGAGTAGGTATTTGTGAAGCTCATTTAGGATGATAATTACAAACTTATTAAAGGTTCCACTGGAAAAGTAAACAAGACCTTCCAGGTGCAATGCACCAGCACAGCCGATCAAAAGGAAGTTGGCAAATGACCAGGGAACGAACGAGCGAAAGGTCGAATTATTTGCAGTTTGGTTAATGTTGTTGGACCCAACGCATCCCCGGTCTCGGGTGAAAGCTCTTTATGGTGTATTTACGACTGGACTATCCGAGACTTACTTTCGTTCGCAGCCACACTTTGCAGTGTCATGTGGTCATTTAACCGTGTCCGATAAATCCACTGTCATTCGCTGCTAAGTTCAGAACCATAGCGCATTGGATGCTTAACCGGACCGCGGTCATTCTGGTGGGACGGTTTGAGATTGTCCTCCTGAGAAATGAGACATATTTCAAAGAGAAAAATTTATAACATGGTACTATCATGTTCTACGGTAACTAAACGTTCGTCTGCCTGCTTATAACTGTCACCAAAACGTTTGTTTCGTGGTCCAATCACCGTTTATCCGAATTACATGCCACAGACAAAGAATTCAAGTGGACAACAATGCAAGTTCCCATTCATACACGTCTTCTCGGCCTGATTTTCGGGAACACGACTGACCACGATAGGTCTATACCATTTCACATATATGTTTCCATTTTAGGCACAAGATTTTCCATTTCATGCAAAACCAAACCACTTTGGTGCATAGGATTTCCACGTTAATATCGTGGACGTGACGGCTAGAACGCGATTGGTCCAACTAACCGGAAGGGACAAACAATCTTAATTAGAGCACTTTGGATTGGCTACTTTGATAGAGGAAGTGGTACGGGTTATTCAAGGGACGTCAGCGGCATTGCTTAATGAGAACGGGGTTAGCGGTCACAGTGGAGCACAGATCATCTGACCCTGTCCCTACTAATTCATCAAACTGCGGACCGTTTTGGTTCCTTTGACAGGTAAAGGGGTGCAAGTGGCTAGGAGTGTTTGTGGATCTCACGTCCAATAGGAGTTAGGTTTAGGGTCGTGGTAGATTTCGAGTTGTAATATGACAGTGAATCAGTTTATGAGAACATTTTTATTGGTTCTCCTGTATACATGGCTGACGGACGCAATTACACTCGGATCAGTCCCGAAACACGCAGACGTATTATCGAAGCTTCCGAAGGGGGCGATGACTGGCGTATGGTCGCCGTTCTGAGCGGAGTCAAGTGCAATATCGCTTACAAGTGGTTTCATGTGGATTGCATCAGTTATGAAGCGCAGCTTCGCAAAAGACATAGAAGCAAGATTCTGACAGAATCTGCTCTCCATAGACCCGACGGTGACACTGCCATTTTTGAGATCGCGTGTCAAGGCTGAGTTCGAAAAGGAGTTATCGACCACAACGATCAGTCGATACTTGGATGGCCGATGCATAACTGTCAAAAAACTGTGCCAATTGCCCGTTGGCATGAGCTCAAATGAGAATTTGGAGCTACGGCGACTGTTTGAATATCGATTGATGGAGTGTTATGCAAATTCAAAAACTATTTGCTGGATAGATGAGACAAATTTCAATTTGTTCTGTACGAGGTCATTGGGACGTTCACTAAAAGGAACGAGAGCATGCGTCACTGTAACAAGCAGCTGAGGCCGTAATCTCCATTTGATTGGAGCTATGACATCAAGCTGGATAGTGGGCTATACGACGAGGCGAGGAGCATACAAAAGCAACGATTGCAAGGGCTGGCTACGAACCCTGCTAGATCAGTTGAAGGTCAGTACACTCATGTCAGACATTGTGCTAATATGCGACAACGCACCGTGTCACACTGACCTGGAAAATGTGTTTACTGAGGAGTTATATAACGGAGGACAACTCTTACGACTGGCACCCTATTCGCCCATGTTGAACCCAATTGAGAATGTCTGGAGCATGGTGAAGGCAAGAGTTAGAAGGCAACTACAGGTGCACCACGAGACAATAATAAACGGAGATCCCCAGGGTGTGCAAAGTCAACAGGAGTGGAGAATGGGGACCCTGGAAAGAGTAGTCATCTCTGCTATGTGCGACGTCACCGGGGACCACTGTGCTGGCTTTGTTGGTCATGCCGAACGATGCTGTATGCAGGTGACGAATGGTGAAACGATGGGGTCATAACCGAAAACGCCCATCTTCTCAGTGAACGGAGAATGCTCTATTCAGAGCGACCACAAATTGGTTTTGCACTTCCTACTTTTTGGAAGTTAGCCATGATTAGCTAATGCATAGCCTATGAGTGTGCCTAGATTACGTAAGATTTTCGTTTGTTTTTTGGGCGATTAAGAACAACTGAGCTATCCGCATATTTTACGTGTTGGAAATGTCTTTGCGATGGAAAACGCCAAAAGAGTGTATCGCAGATTTTAAAGGTAGCATGATTGATGGGCAAAATTCACCGGAAACGACCAACTGATGGCTGTTCCCATTCATCCGTATAGATCCATCAACTCCGCTGAGTTTGTGATAAACGGCATGACCAACCCGCAAATGAGCTATCAAATACATAAATGTTTTCATGTAGTTTTCCTCAAAGTACTACTTACGTGAATGGATATGGTATACGTGCGACTAAATGTAACCACTGGGTTTTAGTAACCGCGATCTTGGAGGGATCTGAGATGTGGAAATGCAAATAACAATTACAGAGATTTTGTATTAGTTCACTCGAGTAGCGAAATGAAATAGTGTTTTCACGTGTTATGTGTTAATGACAACATATTGTACCGGTCGGCCAACACAGGCAAGTCATTTTGTGTGGCTATGGAAAAAACATGTAACTATTGAACAGAGAAGTACAATCATTACATACTGTAGCAGAGATTTTTCCCCTGGAATAGATATACAACTCCGAGTTAATAACAAGGTGAGGGAAGGAAACGAACCATGAAAGACATCCGTGAATATAACGAGTGGCCCATGATTTATTCGAATACTAAACGAGGCTGGACTACGTCGATTCTGCTGGTTAAAGTGTTGATCTATTTGACTACAATCAACCGTGTTGTGCAAGTATCATGTCTGACGTTGATAATCAGCTCATGAAATCATTCATTATGGACCTTATACTACCTGAGACTAATGGAGAAAGCAGAGCAGGTCGACGGTCCGAAGGTAGCAACGAAATTACGTCTCTCAAAATATTCCCACGCTCAGTGGTGACGCCTTCCACAACGATATACAATGCAATATAAGGCGGATTGGCTTGACAATCCGATGGGAGTTGTCGTCTTTTGTATACAGCGGCCAGCCCAGCACTGTTCTGATTGATCCACGGATCCGGTTGGTTGATTACTGTTGAGTTTAGATGCTAACTCCAAATGAGGTCAGCCAAGTAATAAACCGAGCTGACAGGGCACCATTTAATGAATGATACGGGGTGGTGACACAGGCTTCTTTCTCAATCTAACCTGGCGACCACGGGGTGAGGGATGTCCCTGAACTAAGTTGCTACCCCGTAGCGGTAGGAAAAATGAAATATTCCTGTTCACCATGGCCGAAGTCAACCGAGCAACACCAGTTACGTTATTGTGTCATTCAGACGTAACCGTTGGACTGGGAATCGTTTGGCAACAAGGAATAGAGAAGGCCCTCTACATGCCTTTCGGGACTGATCCGAGTGTAATTGCGTCCGTCAGCCATGTATACAGGAGAACCAATAAAAATGTTCTCATAAACTGATTCACTGTCATATTACAACTCGAAATCTACCACGACCCTAAACCTAACTCCTATTGGACGTGAGATCCACAAACACTCCTAGCCACTTGCACCCCTTTACCTGTCAAAGGAACCAAAACGGTCCGCAGTTTGATGAATTAGTAGGGACAGGGTCAGATGATCTGTGCTCCACTGTGACCGCTAACCCCGTTCTCATTAAGCAATGCCGCTGACGTCCCTTGAATAACCCGTACCACTTCCTCTATCAAAGTAGCCAATCCAAAGTGCTCTAATTAAGATTGGTTGTCCCTTCCGGTTAGTTGGACCAATCGCGTTCTAGCCGTCACGTCCACGATATTAACGTGGAAATCCTATGCACCAAAGTGGTTTGGTTTTGCCTAAAATGGAAACAGTTATGTAAAATGGTATAGAATAGACCTTGAGTATTGATGATCAGAGTGATTTAGGCACAGTAGGATGCATCGATGTGTCCACGTTTTGCAGCCGTATAGCTGTATGGACGGCACCTCAGTACACTATCGACATGTCGGTTAGTCTTCATGTTCAGTCCGTAGTTATTCCATACGAATCTGTCAACACAACCAAGAAGAACATTAGCTTTGGTTAAATTGAGCCCAGAATAGACTTGTCGAACAAACCCTTTCAGTTTACAAAATTCTGAGTAGATGTACACAATTTCGTCATCAGTGTGACGAAATTGCTAGTCGTCTCCAAATCTCGATACTCAATGAAACATCAATCAACAGATGTGAACCTAGAACAAACCTAAGTATCGATCACAAACCAGAAAAGTGGATTAATTACCAAGCAGGAACTTCATCTTGACAGTGGACTAATCAACGATCATGATAGCTCACAGGCTCCAATTCACACCTCAGCTTCTACTGATTGAACTGTGACAGGGTAACCGCTTATTTTTTTATACATGTGACTTCATTCTCTTGGTTCATAACTTTTTGCTCTGCCCCTTAAAATCTTGACTGTAAAATAGGCATCCGAAGTACCCAATTTGTTTTACCTGAAGCTGTACCGATGACTACACTGCGGTTCAAAGAACACCCAAAAGCAGCCGTATCTGGAGCCAAAAATACTTTCAACCGATGATTCTACGTTATTCACTACATCAAGTACAGTCAAGTAGTATAATAAAGCGGCCAAAGTTTTGCAGAGTAGATATTTACAGTAGTGATAGATGCCAAGAAAGACGAGAACGGGTGTACATATAAATAAAAGATGGAGTTGGGATCGACCCAATTCTTTTTATCAATCTTTATACTTTGAAGTTACCAGGCATACATTGTATATAACAGCTATACAATTTAATTGAATCGGCACAGTCTGAGTGTTTGCCGCAAATGAACCAAACAATGTTGGTCGCATACTCAGAAGCAGTTGGGTTAATCAATGATTAACGCTGCGCTCATTTCAGGCTATCGTCTGTAGTGTCTCTTGAGAAATTGAGCGTCTAAAAAAACACCATCCATCAGAATGCAATTCCAAGGGGTGCGAGAAAGTTTTGTATCAGGTATCTCCACTGATGGAACAAATTACCAGGTAGCACGAAATCATTATATTTTTTGAAGCTTAAATTGGACTCTGTTCCCCAGAGAAAATGTATTACGATGATCAGACTAAACCAAGATTGATTATGCAGTGAAGTGACAGTGGACGAGAAGATATATAAATTCTTTTGCCAGCGGATTTTACGCACTTCCGTGATAAGTTAACATATAATCTACACTCGACTAAAAACTCTAGTACACTGCTAGTTTAGGGATAATTTTGTAACCTGAATTACTCCAAAGCAACATCTACCAAATTATCATCAGGATTTGTAAAAGGCGGTTTTCACGCATGACCTTGTAAAAATTCAAATAAACAAAGAATATTGAAGATTTCTTCATGGACCTGGAGCACCTGGAATTATTGATCTAATGACTCACGTACAAAGCAAACCAACAGCATTTTTATCATGAAGAAAAAAGAGTGAAGCACCCTTGGAAGTGTTTCAGATCTTCTTGAAACAGCAATTCTACTTTTGTCTCCATACTCATATTATTACACTAGTTATTAACGCAGACAGAACGGTGGTCATGATAATACTCCATTGGTCAATATGTCCTGGGTTCAAATAACGGTTACCCGAATTTTATCTAGAACTAAACAGCCTGACAGTTCTTTTTATTGCAACAAGACAGAAAACGATGTACGATAAAGCGTCGATTAGTTCTGTTCGTATGTTTCAGTTCGACCGGTATGTACGTATTATTTACGCATGCTTTGACCGTACTCGTCTCAACAACCTGGGTCACGTGATAGCAGACTATTTCTTTTTAGTTCCATAGCACCCGCGTTTACTCAGAACAAGCTTGATAGAAGCTAAGTATCAATCTCATGCATAACTATTTTGGCAGTGCGGGCGAAACTATTTGTCCAGTTCACTGTGTTCCACTTACACCGTCCAAAACAAAATATTCAACTGCTCAAGATAGAACACCTCAAACGATGTGTCATTTTTGTTTGCCTAGAAAAAGTTGCTTGTTGGCTGAGGTGAGATATTATCAACAGACTGCCACAAAAGCACGCATTAACAGATTAGGGTGAAGCTCCAGAGGTTGATGATTGGCTGTTCACTAATCGGTAGTAAATGAAGCAACAACATTCCAACGAATCAGTTCTCCACAAAACATGTTTTTATATAAACATTTGAGGGCAAGTTTGTTATGGCAAAATTTACTCGAAGCAATCAAAACTTCATAATCAACGGTCGTCTCCAAACGCCAGAATATTATCAGCATTTTCAACAATAAAACTGTGAAAAACATTCTGAACTCGTTAAACCCCAATATATTTTCAAATTCCTCAGAATGCATTCATTGTAACCAAACCTCAAGTGAACTGAAGTCAGAAATAAGCTTTATGCAGATCCAGTGGTCGGTTTAAAGCTTTGTATGTGTTCGCATCTTCAGAAAATAGGGGACAATTCGGTGTGCTTGAATTTCAAAATAAGATTGATTTCAATGATAACCAAGAAATTGGTGGAAAATTTGGTGAACAGTCATAATCGACGTCACTTTTGAAGAAATCACCTCATGGTTAACACAGAAATAAGGCCGGATTTGTCCAGATATCGAGATAAATGAGAAATCTTAGAAAAACGGTGCCGGAATCTGGTGAAAGATATCGGATTACGTTTAGACAGATCTGAATAATGAGTTGGTAGTGTCAAGTAGCACTTTTTGTTACAAAAAAATTGGCGTATTTTGAAATTTTAAAAAAATAATGTAGTCAACGAAAAGTTTGCGAGGACTACCACTATAATATGAGGAATATAGCCGAAAGAGGGCATGTTTGTATTGACAACTCGACTGGTCAAGGGATGTAAAGTGGTGAGATATGTAGGGATCAGAGGTTGTGGGCTAGTAGTTTGCAAACGACAACACATCGTGGCCATGTGTAAATCGGCTGGAATGCCAAAATTACCACCAGTCAGGAGTGTCCTGCTTAACTTGTTGCTACTGATCCGACAGTTGTCAGTAAGCGAGTCCTCCGCGACTGAAGCATCAAGAGAAAGCGAGATGATTGACACTTATAAAAGTGCGCGTAACCAGAACTAATAACTATGTCCACAGATCCTGGTCTTCCATTTCTACTGCATCAGAGCTTGGATTGAGCATGATCTGGTTCATTATTTGCTACCAGTTCCAGGGCTTCTATTAGTACAACCTGCTTTAAACGCCATACATAAAACGAGAGTTTTCTAACAAATGTTTGGGTCGATACCACGGAGCGATAATGACATGTCACTAAAAATTATTCCTTGAAAGAGGGTAGTCAATGTTTGGGGTCATTACGTACATAAGAGAATAGACGAAGTAAAAATTCCTCTTTAATTGACTTTCTCTTATTTGTGAAAAATAATATCAACGTATTTGATTGCGTTTCAGGAGACAGAGTGTCAGGTGCTTATGACCTTGATAGTCGATGTTAAGATAATCGACTCGGGTGTCTGATACCCAAAACCATACTGTCTGCTCATCTGATAACAAAAATGTGATTGAGTACTGACATGGATACAATATACGATGAAAGTAAGAGGGTGGGGGACAGAATTTAACCTTGAAGGGTACTAGAGGCAGCAAAACACAGCGACGTTACCTGACCATAAAATTGAGTAAACCGATTGCGCATCCTAAAGCAATCGCGCATGAGAATGAAAATTCCGGTTAGATTGCCCACTTCTTGGGAACTTTTAATGACGTCCTTCCATCAGCTTTTGTAGACTCACCGTTCTAGTCTAGGAAACGTATATAAAGAGGTTTAGATTTCATATCAACTGATGACAGAACGGACGAAACTAGGAAAGTGAGAACGTCAAAGGTTAGGCATGAATAACACCAGACAGGTTGACTCTAATCCATTGTGTTCACTTGAGTTTTCATCGGAGTAAAAATGGTTTTTTCGAAAACTTTCATCGCCACAAACGTGCGCGAAGTTAAACAAAATTTCACCATTGCTATTTTAGGTATCGCTGCATTGTGTGCCACCCTCTGGCACTTGGAAGGTTTGCGTTCCTAGAAACATTGAGAGAATAATGAGGTTGGTTGCGGTGCAGTATTCAATACACTACGTAAGAATGATCGCTGGAAAGAGATCACATCCGCATGGTTTTTTTGCTTCTGGATCAGATAGGTTCTTCAAACTTATGGCACTGTAAATGGGAGTAGAGTGATCAGGGAATAAAGGGGACCCTGTGAAAGTTCACAAGCAATTTTCCGTAGTGTTACTGAACTTACGACCGAGCTAACAGACGTCGACGAAGAGTTTTTTGGCAGGAAAGTATAATCCGCCCAGCCTTTTAATGGTTTAACAAATCTGGCAGTAAACTTTCCAGCCCATTAATGAGTGGGTGTACACCGAATCCATGACAGACTTTGAAGTGCGGTCCACCAACCAATAAACTTTCATTTCATAAACTTTTTCTCTTTTCTACAAGGTCTCTGAAGTCGAAGGGAAAAAATGTATCTATCTATGAGTGACAGTCATTTCTTCAAGGCAGCAAGTATCAAAGTACAGACTGCGGTAGCCAGTCAAATGAGCGCAATAAACAGAATTACCGGTTTGAGCAAACAAATCAGGAAATAGTAGAACTTCCCCGAGCCTACTCTACTTCTCGGGAAGAGACTGCTGACGTTTAGTTCTGTAATCATCACTAAAAATTATTGGGCAAACCGTGTAAGCAATAAAGAAAAGGCAAAGCATCAGAGCGGTATGGGTAATCAAGTGGGGCACGTTTGTCGAATGCAAAAAGCTGCACGTTTCTGAGAGAGAAAGAGTGAATGGAGATGTGCGTTCAGATATGCAGGAACCTTTACAGTGTTGTATAGACACAGAGTGTAACGATTCACGCCTGATCGTTGAGTTACGCGTAGCCCAAAAACGGATCCCCAAAATGAGAACAAGATTGGATCCAACAATTTCTACGGTACTATTAAAGAGATGCATCAGTAATTGCAAAAGGCAAACCTAAATCGTTCGCGACGATAGTCTCGTCCAGCAAAATCAATAGCTTCTCAACAGAGCCAACAAGGTCAAAGGTGAACCGTCATGCCAGCAGACCAAGACAAGAATGGCCACTCGCGCTGCGGACATTCA
>JTDE01021236.1:0-30465 GCA_014338405.1 Paragonimus skrjabini miyazakii | reverse complement strand
AAGAAATGCATCAATAATTACAAAAGGCAAACCTCAATCGTTCGCGACGATAGTCTCGTCCAGCAATATCAATAGTTTCCCAACGGGACCAACAAGGTCAAAGGTGAACCGTCACGCCAGCGGACCAGGACAAGAATGGCCACTCGCGCCAAGGACATTTAATGGCACGTTAGTTCAATAAAACAAAACGGGGTGGGTGAGGTAGTGTGAACAAGTGTCAAGTTAGTGGGGGAAAATAGGGAATGCAAACGGTGGGGACGAATTTTCTCAGTTCGTGGATAAACAAATTTACACAGAGTAACAAGACAAAAGATGTCAAATCGGCTGCGTACAAAATGAATTGAGGTGTCAATAACATCCAACGGAGCTCTCGAAAAACCATGAACAAAACTCCCAAGCCCACATAACTGTTGAGAGATGAGTGAGTGTTACGTGTCACAACTGAATAAAAACCACACAAGAATCAGAACATACGCTCAACAGTTAGGCAGTTTTTGTAAACATTAACGTAAGAAAATAGAAATCGTTCTGGTCCGCACCGTGTGTCACCGATGTAAGTGATAAAATTTCTATCAAGCATTCGGTAATACGCGAGGCGATCAGTCGAATAACCACCCTGCAAACTTCCATCATAGAAACCCCCATGTAATCAGGCTCTTGCAACACGCTGAGAGCCAACTAATCATAATAACATAATTAATTCATGCTGACACTCCAGTAATTTTAACAACTAACGAATTAAAGTTTTAAATTATACTCTCAACTAAAGACTTTTCCCTGACTTACTTTGTTTCTGCAGTGCAACATTCCATCCATAGCCGTGTTTTCGGACATTCCGTCTGGAGTTTGATAAACTCGCATCCAAACATTCTTGTCTATCATTTCAGAAGCTCGAATCGCGAAGGTGTTGATTGAATTAAATACTAAATTTCAGATGTTCTAACACTTTACTGAAGAGTGAATAATCAAACAACATCTAGAACTTCAGGGAAAACTTTCTGTGGTCAAATTTGAACGCCTCACCAAAAACATAAAAATTAGCTCAGTTCACTTTACCGAATGTGGACCTTTTTCTGTCGTGTACTGGTCATTGATTTACTTCATCATCGTCTGTGTCTAACCTTGGGTAATCAGTCCAAAATTACTCGTTGTAAGTCTTTTGACAACATGCGCCAAGTTAGCATTGAGGGAGCTGGAGCATTCAACACAGGTCGTGCTCGTTCGCTATCAGGTATGAACAACTAGGTAAACAATCCGAAATCGATGATATTATCAAAAGGGATGAGTTAATGTAAACGAATATTCAGAATATCAACATAAGATTGTCAGAAAAACATTTTGTTCTGCGTTATCTTACCATATCTCATAGTTGGTGTGCTGTTCTAATTGACGGTCACCGATTCAACTCATTTTCAAAGAAACATTCCAGTAGTACATATAATGTACACATTCCTGAGGTACTGTGATAAGTACAATTTTCATAAGATTCTCCGTGACATTTTGTCAAGGAACTGCAGAAAATATCCTACATGATTATTGTTTCATAACGAGGGTGAGTGACTTTGGAATGCCACAATATTTAGCTAATGCCTCAGAAAAATTCTATGACATCCAAAGAGTTCATGGATAAGTTGTCGTCTGGAGGAAGCTAAAGATGTTTCCTTACATTCAACGTTGCACTGAAGAGAGGGGAAATCGCTAAGTGATTTCAAGTTTGAAGGATATGCAGTAATAGGGACCAAGTGAGGAAATTTGAGAAGAAAAATCGTGAACATGTAATTAAGATAGAGACACTCAAACTGGATACAGCCGCACTTCAGCGTTCAGAATACAACAACTGACCAACAGTGACAGTAAAATGTACAACGTATGTTTACTCTGCCACGATAAGTAGAATAGCCAAATCGTTTGACGACATGAAATGGTGTTAGTACTCCACGTCTGCATTTGAGTTCGTGTGTTGGCGCCGATGTCACAGTAGATTGTAGTAGATTGTCACACATTTGGCAATCTAGGACTCCTTTCCACTCGTTTGACAAAGTGTCTTTGGCTTTTTAACTTTCAGACGGTTGATTGGGTTTTGTGAATATCAAGAAATTCGTTAGATGACTCCTATAAATCAGTATCAGATCTTCCCTAATAAGTTTATAGTATGTTGAGAAAAGTTTCGGTTTATGCAACGTACATGGAGTGGATAATGAGCGAAGTGTCAAAACTCAATTTGTGGCAACCTACTTTATCCGTCCAAGAGGTAAGGATGACAAACTTACATGGCTTCTCTGGAATGATGGCGAACCATTCAGCTGGATATAATCGAAAAACAGTGTGAGCGTGATGATCCAACCCGTCTACTGAGTAAGCAAAGCCTAGGCTTCATTTTCTTGGCCATTAGCATACATCTATAAACAAGCTGAAGGAATCTGCAGAAATTCTCCTTCATTACTTGTTGTTTCCAATATATGCTGATGCCGCACTAAATTATATTGTCATATTCAGCGAGAGCATATCGTTCACATTTCGGCAGTATAAAATGAGAAGATCTCTCTGCGGCTTCTCAGTATGCACCAAACATTACTTCTGACAATAAACTAGTGGGACCCGCTGACATATATAAACCTGATCAATGGTCATCAGCATTGACTGAGGTGAGGGCATTTGATAGATCCAGAAAGTGACGTGGCTAGTAGTATTTTCAATGAAAGATTGTACTTTGATGGCTAGTTAGTGTGACAACTGCGCTGTCGTTGACAGACGACCGGTAGCGTCGACTTAACTCAAGCTTGCATGGGGCGAGCCATATACTTGTGCAAGTGTGGTCACATGAAGGTAGACAAATGCATGTGGGGACTACGCTAAGTTCGTGTGGATAAGTGAGATCTTTGATTCGGGTCAAACGGTACTGGAGCGAGGTTTGTACCATTGACCTTGGCCCAGGCAACCGTGGCGTGAATTGCGTTTGGTTGAGCAGGTGATTGAGTTACTTCTGTAAATGTAAATTAGAATGTCGGAGGGGGGGGGACCGTACTTATGCCAAAGTTACGAAACTCACTGTAAAACGTGTAAATGACCTAGTAAACTGAAGGATTCGAAAATTATTAGCGACATGGTCACCTGGTTCGCCTTTTTCCAGTTGTTTCTGTCGTTCCTTTCCATGCAAGAAGTAAATTAGATATGTGCAGAGGCCTCACAATGCAGATACACACTAGTAAGTGTTGGTTGATATACGTCGAGATTCACCTACAGCTAAACTAAGCTTTCGTATTTATGTCTTTCGTTTAGCCGTCTTATTTTAAAAAAAAGCATTAGACTCGCGGCCCTGTCTGACTTGCAAGCTTTAACATGAACTAAAAAGACTGAATGAAAAACGCCTTGCTGATTTTTAGACAACGGTGAAAGTGGAATTAAGCAGTTGTATGTCAGGTTATCATACACTCTTTTCCAGACATTTGAAGCAACCATCAGCATTAAGTAGCAAGATCGGAGGGATCACTTTTTTCATTAAAAGGTGACAATGATTTTGCACTCCAGACCTAAGACTACCCAAAGTTGAATACTGAGTGTATACTTACCATTAATGTCCCCTAACCGAAAAATGATCCAAACAAAATTGCTGGCTATTCAGTTCTTTATTTTATGGAAAGTTGTGGTTCAAATGAAATTGAAGGACTGTAATATCAAGTGAGGTGTTTCTCGGAGCTACAACACTTTTCATTTACCAGAAACATATCTGTCACCACAACTAAGTCTACGATGTTGACTCTGACCAGGCAACTTCCGCTGTATGAGAAGGTAAAGTACCATTGACCATTGAAAAGTTTAGCTTTGTGTGAATAATCGACTGTAGAAGATTATTGCAGGAAATGGATTGTTAGATGTGATTAACTACTTATGAGTATGCTGTCATCACGCTGCCAAATTTTGAAACTTTTGCGTCACCTGTTTTATCTGCCTTGGACTTTATCTGTGGCCATGTTGAGTTTGTCATCAATAAAGTCCTATGGATCAATAATTTTATCTGGTTCAGTTACACACCAATCTAATTCGTAACATGTAACTATCTATCTGTTACTTGTGCGTACTTCCATCGATACATTACTGATATACATTCAACGATTTTTCTATCTCGTACCCTTACAAAGTAGTTAGTTAAATAGCTCGTGAAATTGTAACAAGAAGTCTGAGCGGGAGTGATTGTCAAGATTATGCTTAGGAAAAAAGTAAGATCAAGGACGTGAATGATCGTCTTGACTAAGCTACAATATGATTGCCAGACAAATCATTAGGAAACTACTTCAAAATAAACACTACTGCACACACACTAGTAAGCTTCGCATTCAGGTGTGGCTTTCGGTTGGTCTACTCTGAAGTCAAAAGGCTTATCTGAATGCAGAAGCTACGATCAATCGTGGATGGTGTTCACTGTGGAAACAATTCAAATCCACGAACTCGTCATATTCATCAGTAGGAATAGATAGGCGCGCAGGTATAACAAGGTGAACGATACCTTAATGTTACAGTGGATGGCGTATACTAACAGTGGAATAGTACAGTCGAGGAATTCTGTTAAAGGCTTAATATAGATGTCATATTTGGAGACACAAGCTGTAAGACGAAAACTATGAGATGCTATTATTCCTTGCAGTCTCATCGGGCACAAACGTGCATTCTGTGATTTACAACAGACTGAATAGATCACGCTAAGTTAGTACAACAAACAATAGTAAAACGTTTTATCGAAACTACTCAAAACCACGGCAGCTTCAACACTTTAGTGAGTTTCTTTGGAATACACAGGTTTGGTTTTAAACATCCGATTAACGCAGGTCTGACCAGCAAGTCTGATTACGTAATAAATCTGTAAAGCAGTGAGATGGATCTATGGTATGCCCGCTTTCAACTAAATGACGACCGATCGATTATGCCTGCAATCGGTCGCGGACTAAAGATTTCAATCGTTGTCTGGAAATGTTTTTAATTATGGATTCAGGAAATTGCTGAGCCACTCGGATGGTTAGATTTATTCTAGTGTGTCCTAGGAAGCAAGCAGTGTAGTTATCCTAAGTTGATAAATGTATAGAAAACTGTCAGAATTTTGTGTAACCATCCTCATGAGTGGCAGGCGTATCGATTTTATGGTGGCTAGTAACTGCAGAGAGAACGTAATACGTTCACTTGCTTGCTATATTCAGTTTCCGACAGTACCTATACACTACAGTTTAACAAACGAAAGATTTTGTGAGTGCATCTTATGTATCCATTACAGGAAAAGGTCTTTTACTATGGTAGTGGATACAATTCAGTAGGCATCCCTTCTCCCACAGTATTTTTTCAGAAGTTCTATCTCCTCATGCAAAGCCTTGTGTGAATGAATGCGCCTAGCCCGGTAGAACAGTGTTTTAACAAACTCCTTGTGTTGTATTGGCTGGAAGTTTGAAAATTACACCATAATATACACCGCACGGTATTGTGTCTGAGTATTCACGCCGTAGAAGGCCAAGGGTGCACTTCTGCAGCGTCAGATTTTTTACACTTTGTTGGTTCAATTAATGTAGTTCATTTTAAAGAGCATATCAGATGAACTTCAGCGAAAAACGTGAAAGAACTGAAAATAGTTACTAGTTATAGGAAAAAGATACTTTAAATACCAGAAAGAAATCTTATCTCGCTTGATCAGGAATAATGTTTATTTCAATAACATATCATAAGCAAAACCTTTTTTTTACTAAGTACTTGATAGAAACAAACAGAACAGTCCACTAAGAAATTCAGTATAGCGTTCGTGAAATCGACACATATTGCACTGGCACCGGATTGCGAGCACTGCGTGGAATAAAAACACCTGATTATTATGGGACACCGAAAGTGACTAGTGTTGCTTTCTGTGTTTACTAGTGTGAACATCTATGCTAACAAAATGAACTATCATGGGAGCGTAAAAGTTCTTCCCGAGTTCGTGATTGTTCTTGAAGACGGAAAACATTGTACCCCATGAAACATAAATGATACGGGCGAGACTAACTAAGTACTGGTGTACATTTTGGGAACCACAAGAACGAGCAAGTCCTTATGATTAATACTGAAGCGTCCTCAAAATTACTGTCAGTGTGTGAAAGTACGATATACTCTATAAAAGATAACACTTTATTCAGTGACTCTTCCTCGCAGTTTGCTGGAATGTTTACTAAATTTGCCCACAGTTTTAGGGTACAATACTAAAAACATCGTTCACATGTCTAACACATCATTTTACCAGTATGGGCTTCACAACTTTGGATCTTTGAACAAAGTCCTTCACCTTGTTAATCCAGTGCTGATGTCAACAATGTGTCGAAACAAGTTAATTTATCAGGTCAAGTGAACAAGCCACAGAATGGGTAAGGTTCACATTGTCTGCTTGCCAGAATGTTGTGTAAAATTTCTGCAATTGGTTAACTGGTTTGCCCTAATAAACAGATTGCATGTTATCGGAGATAGCTGCCATAATGCCTTCACCTCGAGGGGGAGCTGAGTGACTTTTCGTTTTTATTTAATGCTACTGTTTCTTCAAAGAATGTATATGATGTAAAAGTAGTTTATGAACGACAATGTTTCTGCCAAAAAGGATCATTATATGATTGGTTCTTGGATATATTAAGTTATTAATACGCGAAAATGCGTAACATCATAACCGGGCAATCTGTGCACGATTGCACCAAGTAGAAGTAATTTGTAGTACATAAGGAACTTAAGCAACTACACTACATTTGAACAGTCCTGTTGACCGCAATGTGATTGTGTCTAACCCTAACAATCGTCCACTAAGTTCTCACTATAATCGAATTTAACAACAACAAATATGGTTATCCATGTTAAATTTGGTATGATTTACATTTTTTGAGTTATCATTGCATGATTAAGCCATATAAACTGAATTTTACTCACAGTAAACAAATGTCACCATGTTGTAGCCGATTATTAGCCGTCTCTGCTGAGAAAATCCTACAAAAACGTGTGTTTACAACCATAATCATTCTGTGGTTGTCAGTTTATCACATGGCTTGCATACTAACAAATGGCTTAGGAACACAAGTCATAAAATTACCAGTGGTGTGTATGACTGATCGATTTACCGGTGTGTTATCGATTGCATTATGTTCCTCAGGCATTGTTTTGATTGGTAACACGAGCCGATGCAATGTAGTGGGGTATAGTCTCCTTGCTACAGATTTGAAAACTTGAGAAAAATACCATAACAGGATCACGAAACATGGCTGTCTGGTTATAGGTTCCACTAACTCTCTGTCAGTTCACGAAAGATCACATGCACTACTATACACAGTTTATCGTTGTTCGGATTTGGTATTCTCGTTAACAGTTAATCAGTGTGAAACTGTGTTTGGATTAAATCAAGTGACCACCAACGCAGTGGTGGTCAGATGTTTAAATCTGGCTGGATAGTATGATCGCCAAACGCGCGCCTCAATGAATTAACGTGATCCGAGAAAAAGGATTGTTATTCGTGCATTTTCTCTCAACTAGTTTAACTCCAACCCCATGGTCCAATGGATTAACATCTTGACTGCTCTTCTGGTGGTGGTCTATCAAACCAAAACATACTCACGAGTCTTGGGTCAGACTCCCCAGTGTATATGATATAGAGTGGACACGAAAGGTTCGAAATGGTTATCAATCACTTCGCTGGTGGTTAGTGAAACCGGCTATTTGCAACGCCCTTGTCAACCCTCGCCGGACAGTTGTTAGTTTGCGGGCCAATTGTAACCGGCCTATCTGTTTCAACGTATAAAATAACGAGGTGCATCAGTCACAGAAAGACTTTTGTCTTGATGTCAGACGAAAAAACAAACGCTAGATCAGAATATGACTGGTTATACTCTGGTTCGCCAGAACATTGCTACATGAATATATCCAATATTTTGCGAGTGATGGCAGGTGAATCTGACTAGCATCAATAATATGCTGCCAGGTTAGACAGAAATTCGAAGGAAGATATTGATTTTGTGTTCACCGGGTACAACTTCTGGTAAACTTTTCGGCGCACAACAGGAAAATGTATCATATCATAGTTACCGACTGCTGCGAAAAAGAGGGGCCATTTTGAATTGACATATGAGACGGCAACAAACGACAATCCAGTAGCAAACCAACAAAACATGATTTTGAATGTTATTGGAGGATTAGGAACCATGCCGTCGCATTTGACGAGTGGTCTACGCCGTGGATTGAACAATCAATGAAAATATACTCTCGTGAGCAACATCCATGAAGGTGTGTTTTGTTTTGACAAAAGACGGTAGTTCTGTATAACAGGACAGACCGGTGTCCCACAACTTTTCTACTGGTTAGCTATAAACTATGCCAAATCTTCCAAATGGCTCGTGATAAAATCACTGCTAACAGTGAAAGTTTCTTCTAGATAATTACTTAAATCTTTAAAATTGTCACAAGACCAGGTGGAAGAACTTGTTGTTTTGAAAAACTTTGCTTTCAGAAAATGTTTTCAGTTAATCAGTGCTGTTTTACTAAACTACTTTCGTTGCATTCCTAAAATGAGTATTGGATAAAAACGATAATTTTTACAATTAATATCAAGGATCCGACTGTTTTTTGTAGACTCTGGCAATTTTGAAATGCCAGCTAGCCAAAACAATTAATTTAAATAGCAACAAGTTAGATATTTCTCAAATACTATATTATCAATGTTACGTAATTGGTCAGTCAAAGACCACTATAGTTATCCGAATTTAACAGAACTCAAAAGATCCTCTGGGCATATTGGCAAACTACTAAAAATCCGATATTGTTCTAGAAGGATTTCACAATATACGCAACACATTCTCAAAACCTCAGTTAAGTATAGGTCACTTTCTTGCACTGTACAGCTTAGTGATTTTGGGAAGCCAAAAAAATGAATCAAAACAACCAGCAACTTTGACATAAGCAAGAAATGCTGAAGATTAGCTCCATTAATTGTATTGAAGTGGGCGAGAGGGCATGAATCTCTGTTCGTTCCGATAAGTAGAAAATTCGTCAAGTTACTTATTCAACAAATCTAAATGGTTATTAATTATTCAATAAACAAGTCAGTGGAAAACATATCTAGCAGATTATTTTCTAACTTGAACCGTTCTATGTCTCACATACTAGTTAGTCGGCCACTAGTACAAGGAACGAGTTCTCCCTTACTGCCTTTCACAATCGTCCTATATCCGCCGTCGATATTACCCTCATTCTTGACGCACTCGCCGGCTACAAGTCTAAACAGTTGATTGTCTTAATGCGATGAATATTCACTGTATACATGCCCAACAATGTAATTTCAGCTGGACATAGGTGAACAGCCAAAGCTAAAGACTTCCGGTGGTGACCGCAAGCAAAAACGGGGTACAACGTAATCCTTTATTGATCTTCTTGTAGAATATTGCACCGCTATAATTAAGAATGATTAGTGTGTTAAAGGTAGTAGATTTTCTTCTCCAATTTTACCAACAGATCACACAAGTTGCTCGAAAACTCCAGGTTTCCGACCTGTTTGAATGTTCGGCCAAAACTGGCGAGAATGTGGAGCTCGCATTCAAACGCGCAGTCGAACTTGTAGTTCGAACTAGAGACCAAGGCCGGAAGCGAATATGTTGCTTTGTGTGATGAATGTGGTATGTCCAATTTTGGAAGGCTGTCAATATTTTCTGTTCACTTTCCTTTTTTTTTGAATTTTTTTTATATACACAAAGAAACTGCTTATATAGCTCCTATTCTAATTGTCTGGGTTGGTTTTCAAATAGAATGATTTTAATCGATGAAGTATTTGTGTTCTTCCATTAAATATCGTACAACTTCAATTACCAAATGAAATTTCAAACGCGATGACAATATTGATGAGTATGATTATTTGGAATATTTAAAAACAAAGAAGTAGGTCGCTTTTTTGTGATTTTACGAACTGTTGCACATAAGTTAAAGTTGTGTAGCTATCTGCTTACAAACTCTGAATGAGATAAAAAGCTTTACAAGCAGGTACCCTTAGTGAATACCAGCAAAATGAACAGTTATTTATTACCGACACCAGACAGACCCGGAAGCGTAACAGCAAGAAAAGGTTGCTCCTATACCCAGTTGTAATCTTATTTACCGCCACACTAAGGGTTGTGCTTGTAACTATCTTCTGACATTTAGGCAAATGTTGTCGGTCTGAGTTGTCAGGTTCTGTGGTAATCCTAAGTTAAATGTTCATCACCTGGTGGTCACTAAGACCAACGGATTTTAGTCAGTATACATAAACCACAACAGAAGACGTGAAACTGCAACTAACTACCGTAATTATCAACAGTTTCAAGTTGAACATCACCTACAATTGATCGCAGCTTTCGCATCCCCATAGATTTTCCAGTCGGCCCCTTTCGAAAAGAAGCACTGGACTCGAGTTTTGCTCTCATTAGAGCTCGTCAGTAATGCATATCATCACCACTGCCGGGACTTGAACCTATGGGGATGCGACAGCTGCGATCAACTGAGGGTAATGTTCAGCTTGAAATTAACCGGATCCCCGGCTACTTATCAAGAGTTTGTTCAACCAATTTCTAGTTATTCTTCTTTTGCTCAGATATCGCTAATTTTTGGACTTTGATAAACTGGCATTCATCATCTAATTCAAGGGTCACCAAAATTATTCCGAACGAGAGTCGGATATTGTGTCAGTGAATCAATGGCTAGCCTCATGTACTTACAGAAGTGTATTCTGATCGTTTTCAGCCTAACATCTGGTTAGCGTCGTAATCACTCTACTGTCGCCCTCCTCCCATACCAATCACAATCGTTACGTAAGCATTAAAGTTAGAATAATAGCAGTATATCTTCAGCAATATAACCCAATATAAAGACTCCCATATGCCCCATGATCACCACGATTATTGAACAACGAACAGCAGTAGCATCCTGCCGTCATCGGGTAGAGTGTTGCCAAGACCCAATCAAGGATCCCGTTCTGAAAATGTCATGAGAGCTTCTCCTCTGTCTAACGTTCCAGTAACATCATATAAATTCTTCCCATCAGTTCCTAGAACGTGATACCACCCACTTCGGAGAGCACCAACATAAAGTTATTGCGTAAAACCAGTAAAATCAATTACATTACTTACTTTTTTGAAATAACTTTCAAATCAAGAAGTCATAACACACTGGAATGTGGCGCTTGATGCACACTGTCATCCAGGCGTTACGTAATATTAGGTGATAGGTTGAATATGACCAAACATAACACATCATAGAAATCGGTATCAGTCAGATAGCTTTGTGACTTGCTCATTGTGGATTCCACAGATCAGACAGTGAGCGCACACATGGAAACGTTGATTCTACCTTATACGGGGGTCAACATTAGCGTAAATTCGATTGACGGGCCGTAGGTCACAGAAATTAAACCTCAGAAGTTCAAGAGAATTTATTTATTTTGACAGTTCATCATTTTTACTAGCACACCATACACATAACATTTCAGTTTATCAGGATCCGTAGCCATACTTCGGTCGGCTTCAGGACGCAGTTTAATGACATAAGTATGTTGAGTGTGCATAACATGATAGAACTCAATGACAAAACTGCTTCGCTAAAAATTCAAGGTTTACATGTGGGTGTGACAATATGAATGTTGGACGCACACGTTTAAAGTTTTCTGTTACGAAAAAAATATCTAGGACTAGTCGATTGGCCGAAGGTTTAGACACAGATGAACAAAACATTGACCACTTAGTAACAAAACATAAAATTCGTACTTCTGTAGCGCACACTTTGTATGAATTTTACATGCGTGTAAAGTGTCCAGCCATTCTTTGCCAACTGACAGCCGTTAAACATCTACTCACTCGAACCGAATATAGCGATCGGGTATTGTATGCTTCACTGTACTCATAACCAATCTGACCCTAGATGAATACCAGTCACTCGTCTAGTCACCATATCTCACTCAGACACTTGCAAAACGTCTCAAAATTGATACATTCGATGGGACAAAATCGTATACAATGCTTTGCAGCACCCAACAATGATTATCATTCGGATGTTTACAAGGCTAGTATGTTATGAAATCGCTATTCGCATCGATAAGTCAGGTGGAAAACAAGTGGAAGTCGTGACCTCAATTGTTGAAAGTATTCCAATAATCTATAATCTTGTTCAATGTTTTGCTCCTTACAGTTATTAAAGATCACCGAAACGATCATTAATTAACGTGACCAACCACTGTATACAATACCATTAACGACAATGTTTGTCCACCACGGTAAATAGGCCTACTTCGGTTGTTGTTGTTGTTGTAATCCGATACTGTTTGACGTGATTTCGCTCAAGTTAAAACCTTGTGCACACCAGATGAAATATCAAAATGGCTGAAATTGTCGTCCCGCGTCCGTTATCTGTCTTCTATTTTGTGTACAATAATTTCATTTTAATGATGTGTATTAGGTAAAGTAGTGAATGACAAAGCATTTAAAAATGAATAAAACCATTTTGTTTTTATATATAAAATATCAAGCGTCTTGAGTTCATCTATGATGCTTTGTATTCTCCAATGATGAGGCACAAATTCAACTTGGACTGATCTGCTATTTGCTGATGCTTTTTGTATGGATTTCCCAAGAAAAAACCATGCTCGAATGCTGATACTGACGGAAGAAAGTAGGGGATCGTACGCAAGAGCTTCTTCTGCCTTTAGTATGAGTGTACTGACAATGTCAGATAGCAACCAAAACGTTGATTCATAGACTCAAACACTAAAACATCTGTTATACTTCATATCTTCAAAATTACAAGAGACTACAATGCACGGCTAAACAGTGTTCCCAAGATATGCGCCCTACATCACACGACCAAGCTGATACTTCTTCGAAGGATTAAGGTCTAAGGTGTGTACGGCTGCACTCCCAGTCTTGATCCATAGAAAATATGCGTAATTATTTAACTCGCCAGGTCTACAACGAAACAGACGCGACGATAGAATTGTTGGTCACTCTGAAACAACCGCGTAGGCGTCTGAGCACTGACACAGTAAAGTCTACCCTCAGCTCTGTCCATTATCGACGGGTCAAACCACTGTAGTCGGAAATAGCAGAGGTAAACTTACGACAAAAAGATGACCGTATAATTTTATAGCGACTATATTTTATATTGTTATACTCAAACAATTTTCGCGAGGGTCATTCATACAACAGGTACCATGTTGAATTCTGAAAAAGTTTGTTCCCCTACCACAAAAATGTAAGTACCTCGGACTCAATGATAAGGTATAACTTGACAACCATATAACTCCTACATAGAGTAGTCAAAATTACACTAAGGAACAATGAGTCCGATGGTTCCTCTCGCAAGCAAAACAGTGGACAGGCTCATAACTATAACAATGTAGAGTACACGTTTTAGAGGAACAGTATATCGTAAACTATTCACTGCACCGTAATCGAATGGTATACACTTAACGTTGTTAGCATGCTGAAGTAATCAATCTTGTTATGATGCTGTTAACTGGCTCACAAAGAGCCAAAGAATTGGTTTGTTTCCCACGAATCTATTTTTCGAAATTTAAAGATTTCTCTGAGAGTTGCACTCAAGTTTTTGAAAGTTTAAAGACACAATCCACCGCATAGTTTGAGTCATTGTTAAGTTAAAAGTCACGTGATTAGTGTACTTTGTAGAACCTAAAGTAACAAGCTTGACCTTCATATTTTGTGATCAATGGAACAATACAAATGTCAGGTTAAAATGTACTGAATAGTGAATTAGTGGCATATTATGAATAACAGTTGGTTTTGCTGTCCTGGTTTCGACCTAATCGAACCAACTTGATTTGCATAACAATGATAGAAAATATTTCATTTTTCTATCCTGTAAGTCGGAACTCAAATACACAAAGATCAGCATACCTATAGTTTCTATGAAAGCTGGTTCTGTATACCACACATGATGTTTTCTCCAATGGGAGATATGGCCAGACTGTTCAAACCTGATTTCATACTAGGCACCGCTTGATTTAGTGATTAGTAGTGGATTGATCAGAGCTACCTAAATGTGATGTAACACCAGTCCATCTTTCTATATGCCTACTTTAATGCTATTGTTGGGTAGAATAAAAGACCAAATTCATCGACACAAGTCCTTAATGAATCATAATAAAACTTAGTAAGATTTCTGAACACGCAGCAGATAACTTGGAATATGCCACAGTTTGACCTTTGGTAGCTTACACTACACTATGTGACGTTCAAGACCGACAATGGAAGATTACCAAACACTTTGGTCTGTTCAAGAGTCAGGTTTAGTTTGCAAAACCTTGTTGGTCCCTGGGATGACTAGGTTGACTAGATGTATAGCCAAAAGTGTTTTCGTAAATCCCACATGTGCACGATAACTCAATGAAAGCGAATCAATCTTTTAAGTGTATGTAGTTTGACAGAGTTTTTAAGTTACAGTCCAAATGGAAGCTTTTTTGTTCTCTGGTGTAGTATCGTAAAATTTCCGGTAGAGCACATGTTGCTTTTTCAGATGTTGTCTCCGTCGCTGGTTAGAATCCAGCTGAAAATCATGTATTTCAAAAACTGGGTCTATTCTATCTTTATGAATCTGATACATTACAGTTCTAATGCTCGGTAGTGATGCTGATGGATACCACTATGAATTGCTTGAGAACTTCTGTCACGCCGGCCAGTTCTCTGGATTTTCTATTGGATTCTATATATGACAATGGGATAGATGTGTGGTTAATTCCAACTACAAAGTCTCATAACTTTCTGCACGCCTTTCTTGATCAGCGCTTGTTGTATTTGGATATACTGTTTTTATCGCTGGTTTAAGTCCGTCCGAAGTCAAAATTTTTCACAGTTGACAACTTATCTACTAATGAACTTGTGCATGATAACAAGCGACTGGGTTGTTGTACAATGTTATGGTTGCGACTAATCGTCTTGTTGGCAGAGATTTTGACGGAACTGAACTAGACCGATAAAGTTGATTATGAAAGAGTATGATGAATATCAGAAAGAAGTCTCTCTGAAGAGTTTACCAGAGGCAGTTAGATTTTTATAAACAACTCAACTAATCAAACACTTACATGACGTACCCCTATACCCAAAAATGTGTTTGCATGTTCATAAAATCAGTGGAAAATTTTGTTCGAGAAAGGCGGAAAAGTTCCCGTGGAGTAGCAGCGTTACATCCGCATTATCAAGCGATTCATGTTCTCTGGTCACATTCTGATTGGTTCTGGTCTACCTTAAGGTCCAGTAACCTAGTACAGTTGTAGTCAGCTAAACTACTTATAACTATCAGGAAAAATCAATAACACTGCATGTTAAACACGTGTTGCATGTTGTTACTTCAGCTACAAGATGTTCTACTGCGCTGTCTGCGTTATTGACGATTAAGGATTATCAATCGGTGAAGGAACAAAAGATCATGGTGTTCCAGTTTTCTACTTATGTGAAAAACTAACATTATCTGACTGAACCTGTAAGAGCTAACAGTTTTGAATTATTCACAACTACTACTTGTGTTACGATGGAATACTGAACGAAATATTAGCTTGGTGTGGCGATTTCTTGGCGAAGTGGGCCAGCGATATCACGTAGGAATAAAACATAGAAAACAAGTGATACTTTCAACTTACTAAGTGAGCAGCGAGTAGCATGTCAGCATAATTACACTGAAGTTGCTTAAAGCATCAGGGGAAGGCATAAATGGCTTTGTTGTACTCATTCAGCAAACACCACCAAAGTTTCATTATAATGAGGTTCTGGCAAGAAACTTTAGACGGAAGACGGTGTTTGTTTCTGAGATCAGGTATTCACTGTGAACAGGCCGGTGACAATTACCATATGGGAATGAAACCGCGGTAACTTAGAAAAATCGTACACCATTGTTTTATGGTAGAAAAACCTCCCTAAACAGTCGTTTATATCCTTCCCGCATACAAATACTCCTATGGTTCAAGTTGTCATAATAGCAACCGGTGTGTCATCTGAGCATCCGATCTATTTACTTGCTTACTACCGGTGTGGAGATTAACACCCTTCGATCAACATCTGTTGCTACAACCAGAAGATTTTTTTGCCTGTGCATGCCGTTTACCTGCAATCAAATGCACAGTGTTCAATGGAAGTTGTTGCGGTCTCTATCAAAAAGCATTCTATCTATTGAACTTTTTCGATTGTTGCGACCGATTGTTATTGACAGCCTCAACCGTGTTCTGCATGCAGGATAGTGGAGGGACAGTCCTTTTGTATGGAGGTCGACACGGAAAAGTCAGTCAGGATACTCAACGCAATTTCCGTCATGAATCCACTTACAGTGTTAGTTTGTTCGTTAATTTCGTCAATATGTAAGAACCAGCCAAATACAATAATAGAAACGTGCAAATTGATGGTTAACGTCTAACTCTACCAGAGTATGAAGTAGCTCAGGGCAAGCTTGGCGCTACCAAATAACACACCAGATATGATCGAAATGTCACCATCAGTACTAAAAGGTAGGCTAAAGATTTCATCTTAAAAAGTAGAATAGAATCTAAACGAGTCACAAAAGGAAGTTCATATTATTGTAATACAATGTTTTGGACTGTTTAGTATAGTTATTCTTGTTACCAAACTAGGTGGCTCCAAACGCATCTGTGGTGACTGCTCACTAAACACAAACCGATCTTCCACTCTGGTCAAATAACCATCGCAGCGATTAGAAGATTTATACCCTACGTTGTCGAGCGACAAAACATTAACAATGATCCCATTCAGCCAAACATCCTCAAACGGGGCTGGAGTAATTATCATCTTGTTACACACCACACTGATTATTTTCGTATGTTCGTCCGATATACACGCTGACTCTTCAGAGCTAAGTTAGCACATGCAATCCTCCAAAGGATTATACACAGTCTATCCTATCGCCAGTGCATGTTGTTTCCGAAGGAATAGATTTCGAACATTGAGGGTGGCAATCGATCATTTTCAACAAATTGAAATAAACCAAAATAATCTAACGATGAAAGTCTCGTTGATCTGCTTGTTATCTCAGATACTGCTTTGTTACAAGCGATTCGTATATTTCAGATTAAAATTTTAAGCGATTCTCATTGCACCTAGAGAAGGCGGCTGAGTTTCGTATAGTTTTATAGGGAAGCTCACAAACTATTTATTCTCCATCGCGTGTTTCTACAATACCATGCCCTGCGGTTATACTGATACACAAAGAAACACCTCAGACTTGAAGTTTTGTGTACGATTATTATTACAGTACATTATGTTTCACACAAATCGGTGGAAATTTGGTGTGAGATGTCTCCGTGGGAAGATCATGCAATGCTTTTTTATCGACCGTGTGATTATTTTCTTGGATCAGTCGTTATTGTTTTCCAGACTTTAAGATCAGCTAGGAAAATTTATTTCTATTCAACCAACAGCGTGCTTGCTGTAATCTGTAAAGACAAACATTTCATCACTGTGTCTTGTAGCCATATTTAGAGAGGTGTACAAACCGCAAGCATTCGTTAGAACTATTATGAAGAGATAATGGACTGCAACGCGTCATAACTGAGAATGCAAAGATGGACATTACTTTTAGGTACAGACTTCACTAAACCACGGGAGTTAGCAACACTAAAACTGATCCACTGGGTCACCCCCACTCTAGCTAATCCACCGACGACAACATCAACCAGCATCCATGACTGCAACATATATTTGAAAAACCTAAATACAATGGTTGATGAATCCCGACTCTGTACTTTCAACAATCAAAATAACGATTAGATGGTTTGTGGAAGCTTCACTGAGTTAAAACATTTCTCAACACCAAGTGGAAAATCAAGTTTGTACGATAGTCATATGTTCTGAAGCTCAAGTTGAACCGGGAGCTGCTCGTGCGCGTGATCTTCATACGGAGATTACAAGGAAGAAGGAGCTTGCAAGCAATTACTAACAGTGGCCAAATACTGCCCCAGACATTATACGAGTTTAAAAGTCTTTCGAAAGGTGCTAACAACTCCGACGGATAAACGCACCGGAGACAGTATACCTGCGGCATCGTCTAAAAGGACCATTGTAACCAGAATACATGAATTACTTCGGTCTAACCAATGAACCAATCCACTGGATTATGACTGTTGCTCAATCTCATCGGATTGAAGTCTGATCGCCATATATGTCATCACCACCAAAATGTTATCTGCCTATGTGGCTTCCGGACTACTTGGAAATATTCGTACTGAAAACAGAGCTTCTTCCTTCGTTGAGAAGATTCGGCAAGTTTGTGTTGAATTTTATTAATTCTGGCCATAATATTGGGAACTCTTTGTACATGAATAAGGATAATTAACACAATTTACGGTGTTAAACAAATAGTTTATTTTGCATGACGTTTTAATACTTCCCAATCTAGCTATTAACATCACAGTAAACACCACATCAATTCTATTACCTAACTGTCATTTTCTAGCGCTATGGTTTAGAATCGCAGATATTTGTGAGTTACAGCCATAGAATATTCACTCGTCAGCTAATGATATCGAGGATTGTTTTGGACAGTTTGAAGTTAGAGACATTACTGGCACAGGTCTCAGGAATATAGGAAATCTGCATTTTTTCTTACAGCTAGTGATTTAGATGCCTATTTGCTAATTAACAACAAGACTGGTTCCATTTTGCCACTCGCCATGTTATTTGATGTTATGGAGTATTTTCTATCAGAGTATATCCAACCAATCGAATTTAAAACGAATGAGCAAGCTGAATTCCACATGCTTCAGCGTGAACAAGATCAAACAGATGCGGGTTTTGGTATTACATTTGCAAGCTCATGCTTATGGCTGTAACTTCACAGATAAACCACGGATGCAGTTTCAAAACAGGCTTATTGTCGGAAGCAGTTCACCAAAACTGCAACGTAGATCATTACTTATGGAAACTCCAACTTCTCATTCTGTGCATGCAGTGTGTGAAAAATACAAGATTGTGAACCTTGCTACAATGGAGGACGGAACTGTTTTACTAACCTCTCGTGACCTCTTTCTCAAGGAAAATCACCTGTTTGTGTCAAGTTTTTCGTAAAATGGAATAAATCGTCGTCTTTCTCTCAGCGCGTTGCAAAGTTTGTGATTGTGCGTTCTGTAAGTTCGGATATTTACCTTCAACATACTGTTTTTGGAATGCAGCATTTTGTAACTACAACAAAACAGATCACAATAGTTCCACTTGCGAGCGATAGAAGATTTATATGATCCAGGAAAGTGATGGATGTATCGAAGACCACATTACCTACTATCGTCCTCCAATTGTCGATCATATGCTTCTACAACTTTACGGTACTTATAAGAAAGTAAGCCAGATGGTCTTAAGAAGGCTTAATTAGAAATTCTGTTTGATGTGGAATCTTCTGGAATGAAAACTATCGAACCTCCATTTGGACTGTTTCGGTGCACTTTCCCACTGTTTGCATCAAGCTTTTTCCAGTAACTTTTCAAACGGTTATGAACTTTATTAGTTCAAGACTCGTCGAAATTTACCGAAACGATTTTTTAGCTAATGCTCATAGTGGGCAGCAACATATCGAGCGGTTATTGATATATTTATAGACATTTTATGGTCATAATTCACTTCTTAATCACACCATTGTTAGCTGTTTTAGTTGGTCATTTAATGACGAGAGATTTACACCAGACACAATTCGACTAGATCCTTTATCAAACATTGTTAAACCTATAAATCTGCGTGATATATGGTTTCCAGTTGGATCACTGGAGTATCGCTGTAGGTTTATAATCAAGTTTACTAAAACTGTCAAAACATTGCTCGTCACACTGTTTGGGAGTGACTACGTGGGAAAATATCACTCAATAATTTTATGTGAATTCGTGAGTTTTCTGCGTTCTAGTGAAGTTATGAGACCATATACAACAAAACACTTCCTGTATTAATGATGCCACAGCAGCTGGTATTAAGACCGCTCTGGAGTAAAATGGAGAACTTAATCATGCATTTCATGTCCGCTGAGCGCTGATCAACGTGACTAAACACAAACTCATTTAGAAGCGTTAGCCGTGTCTAGGGTTATTGCTCAATGACAAGAATATCTTTTATTAGCGATCATGAAATGGCGAACTTCATTCATCATTTCTCGAACTCGCTGATCAAATCCACCGTAGCCGTATTTCAGTACTGAGTGTCGCACTGTCCCTTGTGAATACCTAGTTGAACATCGACTGGCTACAGTAATTCTGCACATTGAATATTCGAAAACTTCTTCTAAATCTCAAGAAATGGATGAATCAACTTATGAGTTTATCCAACCACTGTTATGTAGTTTGATGAAGACGAACTTATGGGATAACACTTTTATAGACCTGTCTTACCGACACTTAGAAACGGATAGCATTCCAACATTTCGCGTGCTGTATGCAAGGCGAAATGAACTTACTGTTACACCTGACGGAATTTTTGTGCAGTAATAGCACAATCTGGGTATTATTGACAAAAAAACTTGGCTAGGCGTTAACCCATGATGATTTAGCAGTGCGTAGTACGTGGTCACTGACGTACCAGTCGACATGGTTGCTTCGTAATAGCGTGGACTAGAATTCAAGTTCCGACCATGGCAAGAATGTACATTATTGATTAACTCTAACACGAGCAAAACCCATGTTTAGCGTTTCTGTTCGAAGGGGGCTGGCTGAAAAATGTACTAGAACGCACGAACTGTAATCATTTGAGATTGTTGCCTGAATTATCTTAAATTAACCACGCAATATCTATCAGTATCGGTAGAATTGCTATGCCTGTTACGCTTTGAAAACAATTACTGTCAGATTCGCACCTCTCGAACGCGAATATTGAGTACATGAAGATCGAAGCTCAAACGTTTTTGTTAATGAATAGAACTGAAGTCAGGTATTGCTCTTACTACTAATACGTGTGTAAATTGTTCCGACAAATTGAAGTATAAACACCAACAGTAAACTAATTCAAGGTATCATGTTAAGCAAATGTCTTGTACCGAATGTTGGTATTCACGCTTCGTACGGTATAAATTTTTGTACAAAGTTTTACCCTTTTACTTAATACTCCAGAACAACGCAAAAAACATTTCCTGCAAAGTCAACAGGAAAATCTCAGCAGAGTTTACGTTTGGACCAGCGATAATGATATGATTGTGTTTACATTTCTCGAACATTATCACTTATACGGAATCAACATAAAACCGTATATACAATCACACACTCAGTTTACCCTAGGTTGCCACACAATAGGAGCTGGCACCTGCAAATTGTAAGCACCTCTAGAGAAACCAGTTATAACTACATTTAGCCGAGACCATAATGGCCTCTAAATCCATCGCATTTTCAACCTTGCATAATTAAATCCAGTACAGTCTGTTTCAGCACAGAAAACAGCCATAGACACTGAGTTGAAACGGATGGTATTGTGTTCTCAGTCCGTGCCTAGAACGGTCGATCAATACCGTTTTTGAATCTATCATTTTCGCTGTTACAGCGGATGTTACAGTTGCAACATTATTCGATCTATATACTTCAATCAAGCTGTGATTGATCGACGCCCATTTTCAAGTTCAACTACCCTGCCTGTTATTTTTGTATCTCTGAAGCAATGGGAAACACAACATTTTTAGCTCGGTAATATTAAACAAGTGTTATGCGTCTTTGCTTCACACGTCTACCGTCTATGTTTTAGACCACTCAGGGGTCATAAGTACCATTTTTATCAAAGGATGGCAAATCTAACAGAATAATACGTAATGAGGTGAGACGGATAAGACTCTGAAACAAAAAATATTTAAAAAACCTGTTGTCTGCTTACCATAAGTCAGACATTACAATATTTGCTCGGGTGAGGTTGAGAGACAAATGTTCAGTGGGATACAAAGGAGAACAAAACAGTCCGAAAACTATCAGTGGTAGGAGCACGTATTTAGAAGCACAGACGAGGAGAGGAAAAGTGTGGGATATTGTCATTTCTTGTACCTTTATCAACCAAAAACGTGCATTTCATAATGAACAGCAAACTGGTTGAATCGTATTAGGCCAGAATAATGAACTGGGTAATAAATAATATACTCAAGACCAACTGAAACAAGAAGAAAAGTCAACGTTAGAGTGAGCTACTTTTGAATACGGAAGGTCGGTTTTAGATGCGTGTTTAACACGGCTTCTACTAGACTGAACGCTGATTACGTAACAAAACTGTGGATCAGTTAGGTGGCTCTATGACATGCCCACTTTCGCTTAAATGGCGCACTCCAAATTTTTCATTCGCTGCAGTGAAATTCGTTCAGCCACTCAAAAATATGCTTTGTTATCCGACTGCTCAAATGCCTTTCAGTTCTTCTCAGGTAGTAGGTATTGAAGATACACTTGAATTGACAGATACAATGAGTATACATTAGTCTGACAAACATGTGATTTGGAGTGTAAAACTCTAACTCGAACAAAAATACGCACTGCTGATCAGCTCAACTACGAGTAAAACTTAAGTCAAGTGCTTCATTACGAAATGGGTCAACCGAAATGTTTATGTGTTTTCAAAGGCTGCGATCAGGTGTACGTGGTGTTTAATTTGAAACAATGAGAACTATCGAGATTTGTTTTGATGATTATCGTGGGAGGCGGTCGTATCGATTTTGTGGTGACTATCAATTTCAGGGTTTCAGTCTAATACGTTCACTTGATTGCCGTGTTCATTTTCCAGCAAGTCTGCCCGAGCATCAAATTACCTCAGTTCAACAGCTTAATAAACGCAGACTTTTCTGATGCAGTTTTGTGTCTGGTTGTGAAAAAAGTCTTTTGCTGTGGTAGTGGATAGAATTCAATGGATATCCATTCTCCAGAGTGTTTCTTCAGAAGTTCTAGCTTCGTATGCTGAACTTTGGGTGGGCAAATGCGTTTACTACAGTAAAACAGTGTGCTAACGAGCGCCCTCTTGTGTTGCGTCAGCTGGAAACTTGTAAGTTGTGAATATTATCCGGTCCATGCTGCATTATGATAGAAAGAACGTCTAGTTGAAGCATCCAGGAAATGCGTGAGTAGTACATTGAGGAGCCTCAGTGAATTGGTCCGTTTCATCTGTCAATGCACAAGCTGGGTCGATAACATGACCAGTGATTGGGATGGGACCAGCGAATGGTGATACTGGCTATTTGGATGACTCAACACAGGCTTCAGCACGCGTGTTTTTTCACTTCGGAGATCAAGCGTCTCTCAAATTTGCCTGTTTGATTTCCTCAGCAGTTACATACAACTTGATATATGTTGTAGTATACTCGTCGGAGGTTTACCAGTAATTATTTATCGAGAACATTTAACACTGGTACAAGAGTAAAACGGGTTGATGCACACTATGGGGACATTACGTCACGGTTGAGCCGATTGGTTCTTCTTCTTTGAAGACTGCGCAGCCTGCTGATTCCGAAACGCATGAAGGGGTAGTAGTAATTAGTTATCATTCAAAAACACATAATATGTTGTTTTTTCAATTTTGTTTTCACTTTACAGTACAGAGGTAACGTTGACTGGATAATCTGTTTTAATTGAAAGCAAAGATACATTCTGGGTCCTAACGAGTGTGCAGGATGTATTTGCGGTAAATGCTTGTTTAGGCGGAATTATCAACTTTTCAATTATTCGATGCATATTCTGTTCATCAATAAAAAGAAGTTTTGTGAAGTCCCGCGTTGTGTCTACAATGATCACCCTTTCGAATAGTGCATTTCTGTCTGCTGAGCGCTTTTTGGAACGTTTTGTGTTAACCATTAGATTGCAGTAGAAACTTACCCAGTTCCAACTCACCTTGTGTACAAATTTGTCCTACTAATGTGAATAGCATATTCGATAGTGCATGGTAATGCTTTGGTGAACTGTGTATCAGCTGTGAGCACTGGTCTTCTGTGTTCTTCAACGACGTTGCCGTTACCTCAGCTTTTTATCTGATTAAAGTATGATGGGCTGCTTCGCTCAAGACTCGCTTACTGGTCAAGGTCACAAATGTAGCATGTCTACCAGAACGATCTCAATCAATACATGGTAACGACCCGGATGGCCATGAATTTATGAATTGGTGAACATGTGGTAGGTTAGTGAATACGGATCGGTCAATATTTGTTTTTCCTCACGATCAAGCATCAGCTCATCAGAAGCAAGTAAACTTGGCGCTGTCTGGGTGCATAAGTTGTACAAAACTTATTAAACTTCACATACTTATTAAGATTGCCAGGCAAAAGTTCGCAAATTTTCCTCCTGCTGAAGTCAATCAGAGTGGAATAAGCAACTTTCTACTCTCATTTAGGTAGAGTACGGTTTGCACTGAAACTTTTCACGCCTCAGTTGACCTATCGGCTTAAAAAGTATTGAATAGTAGGAAGTCATTTGGACTAATCTTGACTGGCATGTATTGATCGGACGGCCTAAGAGTATCAGTCAATATATAGTAGTCATGGTAACTCACGAATGTAATCTAATGATATTGAGAGTAGGGAAAGATTTGACGATTGAGTGTATTGTTAATATCGTTTACAGATAAATTATTTTATCCAAGAAACGTGTAATTACTGAATTATCACATCACTTAATTGTGCCACACGTGAGTTCGCAGAAACATTGCCTAAATGGTGAAGCAAAAATCTGATCTGCTTAGAATATGCTGGTTGTTTTATTTTCTTGACTTCTGCAAGGCTAATTTGATTTTTGCTTTCGAAAACTGGTCCAAATCAAGGTTACCAAATGAAATGTCAACTCTTCGCAGTAGATGTGATTTTTTATTATCTTTCCCGTTCGAAGCTTTTTCATGTCTAACCTAGTAAATGTTGACCCGTTTCTCGGACAACAGCATTTCGGTGAGAATGGCAACTACGAATGATGTGGACGTGTGTCCGGACCTTAACTGTTTCGACTATTCTTGCTGTCGGTAGTCACCGAAACCGACACATATTACGACAGCTCAAACGCTTTTCGATGTAAAAATCAAGCAGATAACTAGCCACCTTTAAACTTGATAATTTAATAGGTAGAGCGCTTATCACGGTTAGGTATGCCGTTTTTCGTGGGATCGAATCCGACCGAAGCCCTGATTTTCCACAATCAGGCATCACTGAAATCCTCAAATCCGCCAAACTACTCATTAGTATTATAAGTAACTGATGATATTTACATTAAAGGGTTCGAGAAGCCGAGTCCCTGGCTTATTCGACCCGAACGTTCAGGTGCCTTTTTTGCCCTCATGTCAAGTAAATCGATGAACCACAGATTCTATGCTACTGTTAATCAATGTCTTCAAGAGTTACAAGGTTCTTTTGCGCTAGATTACGTGTAAGATGAAGGTGTTAGTCATTGTGTTTTACATAATTTATAACTGAAATGTTAACGCCCTTAACTCCAAACATAATAGTGAGAAAATGGAAAATGGTAGGCAATATTACTCATTTGCACATCAGTATCACGGATAATCACGGGGTCACTATGTACAATACAAAATGTTAAGAATGGGAACATTCAATCCGGACAGAAAATTAGCACCAGGATTGCGTTCTTAGGTCTACAGGTGTGCCAAAACAACGGGCAGTAGTATCTGAACGCAATGCCTCACCTTGCCAGTATGTTTTGGTAAAACACAGTGCAATTTTGGTGACATGATAAACATTGCCTGGCGAACGGTGGCATCGAATGATGCCAAAATATGTCGTTTGTAAAATGACATTAGATACAACACAGATCTGTTGGAATGGTTGCTAAAACGTTCACGTTAGATTCGTTTACGTTTGGCCTATTTACCAGCTTTTCTGTCGAAAATATGACCTACATATTAAAGTCTCAGCAAGCTAGGATTTCAACGCACACAACAGCCGGTGGAAAGCACGTTTTGTCGCGTTATAAATGCCATAATCTGAGGTCAGCGACCATAAACTCTATTTTTCTACGTCTTCTAAAATCGTAACATCTCTACACTGTCCCGTGTAACCCATAGACAAAAATGATCCTTGGTGGTCTACATCATTCAGGTGAACGATAATAGACTACACACAGATGTCTTCAGATATACGTGACTCCCCAAATTTTTAGCTGAACGTCATAAATATGACCAAATGACCACAGAGTTGAAATTCAAATACGTCCGGGCCAGCCATAAAAAATGATGTTTTTTTAATGAGTCAATCATTTGCTTTACTGTTTTCATGCCTTCTTCTCAGTAAGCAGCTGCGTTCAGGATGAGGTTATGTTGCTTTTATCTGAAACACACGCTACCTGTTGCCCGCTAGAACTTCATTCCGGAGATTTCGTTACAAGATTATGATCATGTATTTATATCCTATTTACATGTTGTAGACGAGGAAATATAACTTACCCAAACACACACAAACACATGCACAATTCAGTGTTTGATGCCTTACTACTGTTTGCCTTATTTTTCCAGTTTAAGCGTCACGTGTGCTACTTTCCATCAAAGTAACATATTTATTGTGCCTGACTGAAATTGCTTATCATTGAGATTTAAAGCTTCCAACGTAAACCGTATGTTTGCTGCCTGAAATTACCCTCACCACTTGAATTGTATACCTTAGGACGCGGCGATCTGCTGTCAGCTGTGTTCGTCCTTGTATTAACAACAGATACCCACAATATATTCGTAAACAAAGTTCGTTTTGATGCTTTGTATCCCCAACACTTAGATTTAACATATTGTACAGGAGATTTGTCTCCTAGATGGGTGATCAAACAACTTTCTTGCAGAAAATTAATCCCACTCACATCACTCACATATTGTATGACAAAATGTAAACTATCTACCGGACTATTCCTTCTTCTTATTCTCAGATAGCCACTTCTTGTCTTCCCTGTATCTCATTTCAAACAATGACAGTTGTGGATTCTGTTAAAATTCCACATATGGTAATGCTCAACTGGCGTTTTTATGTGGATAAACCTTGAACTAAATTCGTGTTCCATAAAACATCGTTCACAACAATGAGGGTTGTCAGTTATGAGTTAGTTGCAATTTTCAACTACCAGAATCCGAGTAGTGAAGGCGGGGATGTTGAACAACAGGCAGTTCATATGTTCCGCGTGAGAGTAGCCAGTGTTTTGTCTAATATGTAGGTTGTTGCTAGTTATTGCTTATTACAGATTGAACAGCATTCACATTTGGACGTGGCTTTTACAACCACATCGAAGTTTCATTTTAAATGAATGACGATAGGATATACTTGATCGGGGATCTTCTGACGATTAAAGTCCATCATTAATGTATGGGCTTTTCCGAATAATGTCACGACCAACAGGTTTAATGCTTACAAGGGATACGTTGCAATTAACGTGTGAGGCAGTAAAAACAGTAGTGCCGTGATATTTTCATGAGACTTGTTTCTCATCGGTGGGGCAATATCTTGTTTGTCAACCGACAAATAATTATCGTTCCTACCTGATTACTCATGGACTACATGCGAGACTAGAGTATGGCAGATGTGCAGTGAGATGTCATCGCATGTTAGACTGGCTCGGGTATTGCATTCAAGTAGTTACATTCATGGGAATCAACCTTCACCGAACGAATGTGTTAACAGTAGGGTTTCTAGACCTGATCAAGACCGAGGGTTACTTAGATATCATCCACGTACTGTTCAACTAGTATTGGAGAACACTCATACAAATCACACCGAAGTGAAGCTCCTTTGGTTTACGCTCAGTGATAAAAGGTAAACGAAAGAACAGAGATCCCTGGCGTATCCGATGACACGGTTGTTAATATCTTTAACAAAAGCAGCGTATCTCAAAGTTCGTTGCTACATGAATGTCTGGGATGTAGACATAAAACCAGAAGGCGGATCAAATGGATTTCAGTTCTTTTGCCAGTCGATTCTGCGATACAAGGAAGGATAGTTACTTGCTTTTGAAAAATCCTGTTGATGTGTACCGAAGAGAGAAGAACGATTAAGAAAGTGGGCGGACGGTAAGCAGGTTTTCTACACTAACTCGATTGTTCATAGTTCTCCAAAAGTGTGTGAGCTAACTGCAGCTCTCAACGACTGAGATAATCTCCTCATTCTGCAAACTGGATTCTCAAGGGACACTTCGTATTAAACTAGTTGAGAAGGATGACTTATATTCTGTTCGACAACTCAAGGAGAAATGATTAACAACAATTATCCATGAACTGCTGAAAAAATGGATTAGATGAATTAACACTGGTGGGATGAGTGTTAAGATAAGTTATCTTTTTAAAGAGATTACCGAAATATAATCATTTGCAAACATTTCGGTTATCAATCGCACTTCACCCAACTGAGGTAAACATCAGCTTTTAATGAAACAGCTTAACTTGGTTTGTGAGCAAAGTTCTTGACTGTGTGATACATTGGATCTGTTAAGAAAAATTGCGCTACGTTAATTATCACAAACTGGTGAAACCGAATTGAACACAACCAACTGTGTTTAGCCGGGTTTTCAGTACACGCCACATCTATTAAAATGGAAGTACGTGTCACCGCCATGCCCTTTATTCAGTATTGTCATTAATTGATGTCATATTATGTAGGTTGTCAGACATGACTGATTCATAAATTCCGTCTGTTTGCGCTGGCTGTTTCTCTCATACGCTATTGACCAAATTATCTTCGGACAACAGTTTAACCCTGATGGAAAAACTCATGGGCTTGGTACAATACTAGAAGTGTTTAATTTATTTAGAAACTCTTCATCAATTTTTTGGTCGAATTGATACATTTATCATTATAATCGGATATTTTGGTCCCTCGTCAACCGCTCAAATGCTGTGAAACGTGGTGCCTAAGTCTGCCTGATTACAAAATCTTAGGTAGTTTGCATTGGGCAAGATTAAAATCGATACTATCTGCAGCACATAAACTGCTTACAATGAGCAAACTGCCGGTCTAACTAAACCTAAATAGAATCTTAACTCAGATAAAAAGTTGTTTAGTACAAAACGGTTGGATACACTTACATGCACTGACGTTCATATGATTTTATGTCTCTTCATTTGTACGGGCATGCAGTTTGTCTGAATGATCAGTGGTTAATGTTGGTGTGATGGGAGCTTACCCAGGAGTGTTTAATTTGAGGCGCAAAAATCTCGAACTGAACGCCATTCAAGCTACGAGGTTACACGAAACACAATGGACAACGAAATCTCGGCAAAATTAATAACCGTCACGAGTTTGTGCGTGTCATGACAAACAGAGGCTACTCCTATGTAATTGGTGACACTAAATACTTGGTTTTGTTGTAGGCATCTTCTAAAGTGTTTTCTTAATAGGTAATTCATTTATGGAAACGTATTTACTCACAAAACATGCACAATGTACCATGAAGCCTTTTAACCTCGCTTCACATTTACTCTTCAAGTCTTTCAGTTTATTAACGGTACTCTACATTCTTGTGCTTTGTGCGCTGTTGAAAAAGAAGAGATGATGTCACTCTCCCCCTCGTTCTACTAACTATTGGGTTAGCCATTATCGATCTTACGAAAAGTTAGCCTGTTTTGTGTAGTCGACTACTGGATGCCTTTCAAATTTCCCACTTGAAACGAATGATGAAGTTGGTGTGATTTCACTTAACGGTGAAAATCTGTTCCCACTACTGAATGTGGTTAAACAGTGAAGTAAAATCGTCAATTGCAAGCGCGACTATCGGACATCTGACAACGTTACATTATTACAATAGCATGAAACACCCATTCAACATTTTATTACAGGCTGTTCAAAAATTCATAACGTTATGCAAAGGTCTGAATGTTGGCCATTGCCAAAGTTGTCAGTATTCCGTTGTAGAAACCCACAATTCTGTAAACGGTAGAATATTGCTCAAATACCAAGAGTTAATCGAAACTAACTGTGTACTCAACTATCTACTCTGTTTATGAACAAAATGTGATAAAAATTAAACGTTAGAAGAAGACATTTGTTTGTACACCAACGTTCCGCGTACCTGTTGAAGACATAATGAGCCCTTGGGATGTGTAAACATCGTAGCTCGTAAGTTCCAGCATGTTTCCCGGTTTCTTAGTAACGAGACTTGATTAAGGAATCATACTATAACTATTGACGAATTTTCATCATGAACAGCATTGATGCTCAATAATACAGTCTGGAAGGAATTGTGTCAGCTTGTTGATTACACAGATCGACGTCAGTAAGTGTTACGCGAAACCCCATAAATAACATTAGTGAAGATGCACAAAGCTAAGGTGAATAGTCACAATCAAGACCAATAAACTCACACAGGTAGCTGTTAACTAAAAACTGCCGGTCGTAATGAGGTGCCATTTCATATCCTGGATAAAATGGTAAAACAATGATGGTCTGTGTGTCTTACACGACAAACCGCATGCGTGTAAACTTGTTTTGTCACACATTTTAAGCGAGTCAATTATATTATAGCTCATTTCTCAGAATATTCCGAAAGTGGTGCATTCTCGCTCTGTT
>JTDE01021235.1:52806-79656 GCA_014338405.1 Paragonimus skrjabini miyazakii | reverse complement strand
TTGCTAATCTTAAAATTTCCCCTCAATATGCTTGCAGTGAACTCGCCAGTGAACAAATTATCTTTCCAGGCAGTTCCCCTATTTTCTGTTCTGTCAGTCAGTATGCTGGACCAAGTATTCTCATTTAAGTTATTGCCGATCATAAAGGAAGCTGAGTAAAAGGTGATTAGTACGTGGACAACTAAAACACAACACATAGGATGTAACAAACAAAAAGCTCCTGGAGTGGCGTCATAGCTCAGCGGGTAGAGGGCTTGTCGCGTTTCGGCACGCTATTTCTGTCGCTGGTTCGAATACAGCCGAAGCTCAGAATTTTCGTAATTGGATCTCATTTAAAATAACAAGTTTGTTTACTTGTTCGACCTGGGTGAATATTTAGTTTCCATGTGAAACTGCAATAAGTATGAGAGCTGTCAGCGTAGTTTATATGAATAAATTGATCAATGCGGCTTACACGCTGCAGGCAACCGTGTCATTGCTTTGACCAGGAATGTATCTTCCTTACTAATGTCCTCCAACGGACTAAGTGGACATATGGACTCCACTAATCTCACACTTAACATGAGGGCACATGCGCACATACAGATGCCCATATGGTCACCATTCTCTTTGTTCATATTCGGTTGTTGACAACGCTTAACGCATGCTCAAACGAAAGGTTGATTTTGCCCGATTAGCGTGGTTTATATGTTTAGTCTAAAGTGACTGGTTTGCATATTTCTTGCCTTTTTAAAATTGTTTGTAAGTATCAAACAAACAGTCACTTTCCAGATCATCAACAACAGCTGGGTATAGTAATTTTCATCCACTCGTTCAATCGTCCGGTTGTAGGTTAAACGGCCGTCTTAAACTGAACGGAGAATTAATACGTAACAAACACACAAGGAATTCGTTACCAACTCAAGTCGATCAGTGGGAGGCAGACAATAAAGAGTAATCAGTAACTGTCTCGTAAACTCTAATGCCAATTCCTATTCTACTGTAACCATACAGCCTCATACGTTGTCTAAATAAATGCATTTGTTCAGGGTGGAGTGTTTTTCCCCGGCTTTTCCACAAAAAGTAGGAATGGGGATGACTTATTTGACGATACCAACATATGTTCAAACTCATTTTTGAGGAAGCTTCCATAACCACGTGATATGAAAGAGTAAAATAGAAGGAAGTAGAAAAGAATTGAAGCTTCAATCCGTTAATTAAGTACACATTTTTCCAAAAAATAAAAGCGTACTGAATAGACGGTTGCATTCTTTCACTTAGTTATGATGGCGGCTCTTGTTCTTCTGGAATGGTGGTTTCCAAAACCGGATCACAGGACCTACGACTATAAAATGACAGTGGTCGCAGACGGAGGTGAGTTCCGAAGGGTGGATTGTTTGAGCGTGTGTGCGATCGTACTAGTTGTGACATGCTGTTTCGTTTATCGCCAACACGTAGTGCGGTTGAATCACAGAGGGGCAAAATTCCGTTGATGCGGTCCTCAATTCCAGGAAGATGGTCATGTTTCTCCAAATCAGATTGGTTTTCGCGCTCTCGACGGAAATATGGCATGATTTTTGTGTAACTGGAAACAAGAAATTATAACGGCTATGAATCCATTCGATTAGTTACACTTATCAGAAAACATGTGACGAATAAACACTGGTCATAGACCAAAGTAGTTCAGGGGATATTTCGCAAACCTTTGCTTACCGGCTACTGACAGTTACAGCCTCCTCTCCGAAAGAATGCGCAAACTGTTTTAATCAGGCACAAGAAACACAAGAGAGTTTCTAATAAAGTTTTATGTTCCCTCCATAAGAGCTGTCAACACAAAGTATGGTGGGCATTCGAGATAGATCTATTCATACCACTAATAATGTTACAAGCGGATGAACCGCTGACCAGATTTTTATATGATTGTGAACGCCAAATCTCGTTCCCATTGTACTGGTGAAGATGAGTGTCCCCTATTGATCTGACTAAACGCAGTCAAGAACAAACTATCAGTTTAGACGTTGGGTGCGGCACAAAGTTCTACAAACTGTTTGAAAATGGGAGTCATGAAACTCCCTAAACGATTCTCAGATCACTTCGATAGAGTCATCAGAACAATAGGGATGAAGTGTTTTTCAACCGGCTGCCTTAAGCACTGATCGGCATGTTGTGGCTTAGTATTCTATTGGATAATCTATAAATTAGTCTTTCCTCTTTGACGTGATTCAACGTCATGCTGAGATGCACAATTACAAAAGGTGAGCGATTCAGTCATCACTGCGTTTTTTGTAAAAAGTTTATTCGTTTTTACATACACTGTTCAATCCAGTTTACGCTGAAGAAGACATTCATGAATTCGCTTGACCATGATAAAACTGTCTCATACTGCCCGTCCTTAAACCGAGAAGTATTTGTGTTGAAGTAGTGTGATCAGCGGTCTTTGTTCCGTTCTTAGTGTTCATTGACTGGACTGACGAACGGATCAATGTACGCGTCACATGAGCAGTACTCTAAATGTATTAGATCTACTGCTACGACGTTTGTGTGTCCTACTTATCCGCTTCGTAGCCTATTTCGAGCAGCCTCAACTGCGATCTGAGATCTTTGTTTCTGGCAAGTTAGGATTATCAGGAACCTTCCACTTTTCTCCAATACCGTGCCGCTCTATTTTTCCGGACAGACAGTTACCTGGGTGCTCCAGACGAGGGTTGCATCGGGTTGACGACTGACGTTTATTCCTCACAAAACTTAGAGACATAGATGGGGCAGCAAAGCTTTCAAATACCACCATGTTTAAATCACCTTTCTATACGATGCCGAGTCAGTATCACCACGTCATCATTTTCAATGTACAGCCCAACCTACTGACCACGGAGACAGTTTGCTTGTTGGATTGATTCTGACAAGGAAATTCTAATAACTGTGTTTTAATTACCAGCATGTTGTTTCGCAGTGTTGTGAAATTAAAGCCGATGTTCAAGACTGTGACTGGTATCTTCAAAATAAACTCATATCAGGTTATTCAAGCGAATTAATGGGCCGTGACAGGTGGTGTACAGTTGTATGTGTGCGATATCTGACCGCGTGTATCTGTAGGCAACCGACATACGTTTGATAAACTTTGGTCGGACAAACTAAGGCAAACGGACAACGTTAATGAATTCCTTCTCATTGCAGGAATACCGTAGTATCGAGGTCTGAGACAGTGATAAACATTTTGATGCTAGAATGCCATACGATGTTTAGGTATCCCTTAATCGGCTCATATAGAGCTAACGAGACGAAAATGACCATAAAAACATTGTTAACAAATGCATATCTGGGTAAACATTGCAATACGTCACGCACGATTCCGTCTTCTTCATACAAACTTCCAGCACGGAACGAATTCTCTTTGAATACAACTTACACTATCACCCTTATTATGCTAAACTGTAACCATATAATCTCCGTATTAAGATATTTACCAGAAAGCGCGTCAAACAAACGGACATTCAAATGACCATACATCAGACTCTGAACGGATTCCCTGTGTGCATTGTTACCTCCCAGGTTTTATGGGCCAAATGATACTCAGAAACTCAGCATAATGTGCGGCTAAGTGTTCTCTTTTCGGCAGTCATCACCGGTGTGCTAAAGTGTCAGCCGGGCGGGAATCAGCTCAGCATGTCCAAAGCCGAATTACGGAACATCGATTAGTGGAATTCATCCGGGACGTTGTTGGGCACGGCCAATAGGTACAGATTCAGTTAACGTGACTGTTGTGTTCCTATTCGTGTGCAATAAACATTATGCCACACAGGCTATAACAACGGTAGGGAGAACACGTGAGTCAGTAGAGGTTAATGTTGTGTTGTCCATTTACAGGCAGTAGCGTCATACTTTTGTGCATGGACAAATGAGTCGTTGATCGTTGGAGGCGCGATCAATCAGAACGCAGCTTGAATCTCAGCACGAGTGTAGGGCACATGGGTGGCCTTGACGCGTACCTACCAGTGACGATCAAGGCAACCACTTTAATTCGAAACGTAGCTAACCAGCTGTAAATATTTTAAGTTGCAGGTGTGTTGTGTCCCAATTGATTGGCCCCCAGACATGACTCGTTGAAGGGGACAGTAAGCCCCTAAACTTTTCCACTGATCAACCTTATTTGCTTCGGTTGAGGACTACCTGTTGCACATTGGAAGGTTTAAAATAACATTTGGACTTTTTCTTACATGTTGGTCTGCAGATCTCTTTAAAAGCTTACCGATTGAAATCGGGGGATCTCTTTTCTGACGAGTAGCCGTAGGGAGTGGTTTTATTCACACAAACGTGTAAATGAGATTTCGACTACTTTTCTAAGGTTAACTTTCTTGGAGGTATCGTGCAGGCGGCAAATTGCAGCGCCTTAGTCATAGTAACATCCCTCAGTTCCTGTTAAGCATGTCTGTTAGAAATTCAACCACTAGATGAAGTAAAAAGTTAACTTATTCGGGTTCTAAAATGTGGCCTCGGTTTTTACCAATTTTCAAACAGTGACACGTTTAATATCTTCGAAATGCTGATCCGGGATTATTTGACCTGTTGCACTCACTGTTCATTTAGTGTTGGACCAGAGACACGTATTTTCACGTTGACCACATTGAAATAGTGCAAAAGAATGTCTTTGATGCTAACGTTTGCAATAGCTGTTTGCTAACGTTTTAGAGAGAGTTATCACATTCTACATGTGTTTTGAATTAGTTCGTTTTTTGCTGATTTTATTTATACTTCAGATTTAATGCCAGCGGACTCCACTCATAATCCTTTTCAGCAAATCCAGTTTGTTGAAAGATTCCTAGTTCCCATGTATTTTGTATTTGGCACTATTGTTGATTGATCACATGGAGGGGGCTAAACTATCGCCGTAAATATTAGGTACCATATTTTATGAACATTTCTACAATCACATGTACAATATGAACAGATGGATCAGTGAATGGCGCATATTGGAACGATGCTGGCAGGCTAACAAGTCAGATCAGATTTGAATTGAATGAGTGTTTACCTCTCACTGTTGAATTTCTTCTCAAATAAGTATAGATTGTGCACGCCTTGGAGTTACATGCTGATAGTCAACAAACCCTGGGCTAAAGAAACACTACGGGAACTTATGCACAACAGCAACACCCGATGTCAAACGGAGTAGCAGTAGGTCAAATATCTTAATTTAAGCGTAGTTATATAACAAAAACCCTGACAGAAATCACTTACATCATCAAGTAGTTGATAAAATATTCAAAGTCTTCCGTAACAACTAGCTGAGTGTGAAGAACTTAGTGCTGGGACTCTGTGACTTTCGTTCGCAACATTCCTGACTAACCTTATCAGTTCATCCGTTTTCGCGTTGGATCTCACAGCAGACTTTTACTAGTAACAGACTGCATTGCTTCAAGCAACACAGTGAGTTTGACTGAAGTAACTAGATGACGATTGTAATGCTACACGTTAAACAGCCCAGTAAATGCATTACTGTTTTGATCGATTTACATAATACACCAGCCAGTGAGGCATTCTTGTCTTGCTTCGTTCAAAGTCAATTTTTGGAACGAAAGTTTGATACATGCACTCTGATATAACTTGTTTTAGGTTCACTCTGGGTTATTACCCTACAACTACACAAGCCACTCTGGCAGCTAGATGAGTGATGCTTTTCTGCTGATTGGTGTGCAAATTTGTTCGTATTTGTGTACGAGCTGCGAAAGTGTGGATGCATCTGTGGTGTTTCTCAGACATGAGCTGGCATACTTGGTGCACTGTGGCGCGCAAAACATATATATTCATTAGCTGTGCTTAGCGTGACACCGTTGTGCTGACAGAACCGGAGTCCGTAGTTCACAGCTTTTGTAGGTTTCGAATGTAAAAGGCGTCAGTTGGCTGGTTCGCGGTTGTTTTGACTATAACACCTGCCGCTTTTGCAACTGTAGAACAAGTCAACAGTCTTTCCTTCAAAATATGCATAACGAATAGAAAACAAGCGATAAAGAGTGTATATTATCAGCCATCTACATTGCTGTTAAAATACCACTAATCTGGTATAACCAACCCTTTATATAAACGGATTACTAGTTCTCCACAGGGCTGGGCTAGTGAATTTTAGCTGTACGTTGAGGTGGATGCTTACGCATGTAAATTACATTGAACATACCTAAGTGCTTGTCAGCCACACACAGAACAACGATACCCAGAGAAACTATACTCATCTTTCCTGGATCTACGGTGTGAAATAACCATGTTTCTTTGTACAACACTTTTACGCCCAACTCATCCGCGCCTTTCTGTACCTAACCGGAGAAAAGGTACGCGTACGCTAGGTTAAGATTGGATTCCCACTCTAGGTGCTGAACGGTGCCGAAGCTTTACCCGGCTAAAAGTAACGACATCGTCATTCCCCAAAGTTATGGATTTCCATGTCGGGGTTACTTGAACTCGGCCACTACTCTGGGGGTGTTTGACACTGTTATGTTTATCAAAACCGGCGAGTCACGAAAGCACAGAGGGCGATCGCCTGCAGAGCGCATTAGCCAATGCATATATACTGACGTGAACCTGCCAGCTCGAACAAAAATCGAGAGCTGTCTTGACCACTGATTTGGTAAGTTCCTTGGTGGGGTTTCCTATATGGTTTGCGATCTGGCGTGTCTTTCTTGATCCTGTGTGTATAGCAGGCGTTCAGCTGATTGTGGATCCCCACTTCTGACTGAACAACAAGAACAATCCAACAAGTGTATTTGCATTTGGAAGTGTTAATGCTAGAGGCCAGAAAACAGTAACTGCTGTGATCAGGATGTCAAACACAGTTTCTTCCAGTTTTCTGTGGAATAGATCTAACAGTCTGAGCTGCTCACAGCGAGTCAGTGAATTCCTCCCAATAACCATTTTTAATGTACCCACACTACTCTCCCCTAAAATTACACAAGTTCTAGTGCTTATTTTATAACCTAGGTAGCTAAGTGGGCTAGCCTTTTTGCCAATATTGTCAAGGTCAATAGTTTAACGAAAAATACCCAAAATGGGACGGAAAGCACTGTCACATGGTACCTTATTGGTGAATCCATAATTCCCTTAGCTGTTCGTTAGAAACTAACTGGCCATCAAAATGCATTGTATGGGGTTTTCACAATCAATACATTACGGAATCTGGCCCCCTTCAAAATAATGAGTTCTAGTTCCAAAGGTTTATCAAAGGTTATTCCAAAGGTTTATCAAACCTTTTCCGAATTTCTAGGGTACTCATGTAAAAACCACAAGGAGTAAGCTCATTTAAACAGATTTCTGTTCATCAGAACACCAAATTTAAGACATAGTTTTGCAAGAAATTCGTGGTTGAGAAAAGTTGATCAATTTATAAATAAGCTGTTCATAAACGCGGCCTTACCTATGAATCCTATTTCAAAATTATACCGATAATCCCTGACCGTTTCTATTGAGTGTGCTGTTCTATTTAAGTGAACTAATCGGTTTGAGCCCCTTATCCAAACTACAGAATATCATGCCATCTTATACAAAATGCTAACGGAAGTTTCGCACTCGAAGGCTTATCATAGACAACCTGTCACATATGGTCGCACCTAACAAGACCGGTTTGCTTTTTTGAGAACCCACCAATCAAGACAAATGGGTTGGATAGAAAAGCACTTAGAAAGCTAAATGGTTCACGCAGGCACTTGAATATAAACCAGTGCCAGTCAACATTTTCAAAATTGGCTGTTATCCAGTTCCTTCGCGTGTAACGAGTAGGCCGAACCAACTGATAGTTTGTTCACATTTGTTTGTTTGTTTGTTCATATATTAAACAAACTTCGACCGAATTATAAGAGGGTGTTTATAGCTACACCAGTAGTTTACGGGACAAATACAACCCAAGAGAAATTTAATGTAGTTTGATATTCTGCCCCACACAGGTTATCAGTAAGACAAAATTAGCAGCGAAGCAGCGGCTAACTCGTTTGTCTTGTAAACAAAATATCTAACTTCTGTGTTAAATTCGGAGAAACTTTTAACATAATGAGACGGTTAGTTCTAATGTCAGTAGATTTTAACTCACAGTAATGTAAAGCATGATGTTTTACTTTGCAGTAGTTAGCGTTCCGTTCCGTTATTGGATGAAGAAGGTGGTTGAGAGTAATGTGTAGTAAGGGGGAAAGGTCACGCCACACTATTCATGAATAGCTAGGCGGAGGCATGCACTGAAGTATTGAAATAACTGAGGAAAAATACAAGACAAAGCGCTAGAGTGCAGCCTACTAAGAAATGATTTTTCAAATATGAACCTGCCGCTAGCAAATGTGACGTCCAGGGTTACTGCTGTGTACGAGTGGTCGTTTGTGTTCAAAGTGTTGTTGAAACGTACACTACCGATGTCGAATTTTAGAATACGCGATTCTTATATTACTGACTTTCTTGATTCACGACACATGAATTAGTAACGTGTTGCACATGTTCGTAGTGTTTGGTTTACGTGATCAAGTCACATTTTAGCATCTTCTTCTACTGAGGCACACAAGAAAGAAACCGGTAGTATGGTTCAGACTTATGAATAAACATCCATCAATGTGAAGGTTATGGGAAGTTAGGTTTCTCAAAGAGCAAACTATTTTTGAAAATGATGAGAAGCAGTGGGTGTCGTGGTTTCTCTGCAGCCAGATCCACAGCTATAAGTTACCTTTTCAAATTTTTCGTTCTGTATACCAGAGTCCGAATACTGTTCTTTTTGTCCTCGTCACAGTTGTTCGAACTTAGGGAATCCAATGCATCAATCAAACTCGCAGAGCGGGTTTGTAAACGACGAATTTCCGTACACAGTGCGTTGAAAAGCGTGTATGTTAGTGATGGACCGGAATTTTGAGGAACACCTGTCGAGGAGAACAGATGAATGACAAAAATGTTCTAACCATATGCACTCCGTAAGATTTCATAAGGAAGGAACTTGATGGGCCCTATCGGTTAGGGTGACATGTTTTGCTATAAGTTATACAAACTAAGCATAACACGTTACCAAGTAAAATTCCAGTACTCATTCGCTGTGGTGTTGAGAAGTAAGGTTTTCAGATTAAGTTTTTGTAATAGATTTTAAGCTTGTTTGATACTTTAGTTTATTTTCACATTGAAAGTTGATGCATGTGTTGTGAACAAATCAAAGTCTTGTTAACTCTGGAGTCCATAGATTATTTATTTATCACGCAATCCTAATTTCAACCACCTTCCTTCAACCAATGGTGTTAATGGCCGGTTGTAACAAGTGAGGGCAGTTTAGCTAACATTCGGGATGGGTGACTATTTTGCCAGTAAAGTCAATCTACAAGCCAACAAACATTTCCTTCTTGTTTTAAAAATGTAAATGACTGTGTACCAGGACTATTAAGAATCAGACAATTCAAGGTATCTATTCTAACAGTGCATGAACTTTTGAATCTATTGATGATAATCGCTGGTCTGTCAGGGTTGGCCAGTTCGTTGATTGTATGCCTCTAAAGCGACACACCTGAATCTATTCTTGTGGATTTAGCACCACTGACCGCTTTCCAATTAAATGTTTAGAGGAATCACTTGTCAGATAGGACCCAACACGGGAAAAGGAATTTTTCGAACATGAAAACAAAAGTTAGAAAAAGCGGAATTTGTCAGGCAATGAATCGTCTATTCTGTTGTTTTTCACTTCTGTTTCAAATGTCTTTACAACATGAAGTGTCAAGGTGGTCAGAGTCCAGCTATTTTTCTACAGGCCTGTGGAAACATGTTGTTTTCAGTATAAGCGAAAATCATCAGATATAGTTTCCTAAAAACAGCAGATCTTTCTAAGTAAATAGCGAATTCATCCCAAAATCCTATTTGTTAAGCATTCCGAAACCTACGTGAGTAACGATATGGCATGCCTTCCTCATGTAAAATGCGGTTTTACCAGATGCAGAAATCTATTGCAAGCGAGTAATGGGGAACTACAGTTGGTATAAATTGAATATCACTCGCAAGTGATCAGTGATTTACCATCCAGGTTTCATCAAAAAGAAGGCGTATACTCAAAATTCACTTTGGTCAGAGCTCACCATTAGCGTATAGCCCGGGCACAGACGGGACTAGAACTACAGCCACGCTCCAATCAGGCATTCCTGTTTACCATTGCGTCATTAACTTCACATTAAGCACAACTGAGTTGTCATGTACATATTCGCTTCTGTGTAATTCTCAGATTACCTGACATCCTTGAAAAGATGCAATAACTGTCATGCTAACTCCAACAAGTGCCCTTAGGACTACGATTATTTCGCTAGGTTAAAACAACGAAAGCATTGAACGCGTCGACCGGTATTTCGTTTATTAATTAGTAGAAGGAAGAAGCTTTATTAATCCGTTGTGCTTAAAGTGAGGTCAGCCGTGTAGTGGTCAACTGGGGTTCTAGTCGCTGTCGTGGCAAGTATATGCATCGCTGACAAGTTCTAACCAGCACAGAACTCGAGTATAATTTTTGTGAAACTGGCTAACTGAAAGTCTACTTGTAAGTGATGTCCAATTTATACAGAAGTTTTATCGTATGGTTCTTCTGCCCCAAATCTCGCTGTCGGTCACAGATCGCTTAATTCATCGCTTTTTCAACACAGGCGAGCTGTTTAATTTAATGTACTGTTTATCCGTAGGTCTCCCGTGTCAATATCGATTAGGTCCTAGTCACAAAGTTTTCGTTAAAATTCGGAAGTGTTGAATCATTCCATGGAACCTATACCATCGCCTAATAATTGCATGCATGTTTACCCGTTACATTTGGTTGTAAACGGCATTTCCACCACAGTTAAAGGACTATTTATAAATCCGGTGTCTCCTGTTTCAAGCTGCCAAACCCACCTCACGTAATTCTATAATTCTATAAACACACGCATACTGTCTCATTTAATGTATCATTCACGTGCTGTTTGTCAGGACTTGCTTGCAAATGTTCTCATCCGCATTGTTGAATGTTTGGAGTATCTATTAAGTTAAAGCGGCATTTTATTCGGAAAGTTTATTGCTTACTCTTTTTTAATCATATAATGTAGTGTGATAAAGTTATAATCGCAATTCCATCTCACCGTGCTCACATTTTTGAGTGGACGTTTTATAAGCTGATTTCTACATCGTTATTCGGGTCTGGGTATAATTATTTATTTGAACTCATTCACCACTAAGGATTTTATGTCATGTCTTACTTGATTGGACGTCTACATAAATCTGAATTTCCTGTGTTTGAGTTAACAACGAATTAGATTGTATACTTTTAAATTCAAAATAATGTTCGGTGTTGATTATAACGAACAAGGGTTTTTTTAAAAAAAGTAATTATCATTAGAGGATCCAGGTTTTTTGGTTAACTATCACTACTTCATTAAAAGCAAGAATCCGAGTAAATGTGAACATTCACCCTGTGGGTTCGTAAAACGTAATGTTCAGTCGATTTAATTACACTTAAGTAAAACTTTTCTAACTATTTTGCCTTCAAACCACAGAACGAAAAGCACTTCAGTCGTATTGGAGGAAGTCGTCACAAAGACGATGGCTTCATATAGTTCCTTGTTTTTAACGGACGACGATGGACTAAATATACTGCAACAGGTGCCCCCAGCAACAACAATCTGATGCTAACAGCTCAGTAGCCCAACTTGGTAGCTGTAAGCTAGCTAATTTCTGTAGTAGTGTGTGCAAGAAATGATGTCTTTTTCCAGTTAGTCGCATATTGCAGCTGTATCTAAAGCTGTTAGTGACCTTGCGCTTTACACTTACATATGACAGTATGTCAGCGAGTACTCTCCATGGTTGGTTGATCAGAGTGCAGCGAGCATGACGGATACCTTTCCATCTTCTTCCTCCCAAATAAAACAAAAGACGAAGCATACTGTTGGGCTTGTTGTTTTATAAAGCTTGTTGTTCAACTTGACAACCGAACCAATATCAGGAAACAAATGATAATGAGAAATGTAGCCTCCAAGTGCAGCAACTTTGTGTATGACTGCTTTCTTTTGGACTGTTTAGGGCTACCACATGTAACTCTCGACAATTGCATAGAAAACAAAACATACTATCAAGTCAACACGATAGTTGAGTACATCTCCTAGTTAACGTTGGAACTGAAAGACAACTAGCTTGTTCCTGATCACTGCAGACTCCCGTGCTCCCTTTCATGCTGTTTGAAGCAGAATACAGAAAAAAACGAATGACTGGCTATCTGTTGAAATGAATCAAAGAGGCTACGCGTCATCCTTTCGAACGGGACTGACTCAGTTTTTCAACAGCTCATTCGCTGTATCTTTTGTGCAAACTGGCAGCTAGGTCGATCTAACGGTGATACCCTCGTTGCCAAAATGTGTACTGCATTTTTGAACATTCCCACAGATCAGATAAACTTCATATCTTCCATTATCACTGCCATTTCTGTTTTCCAGAGACCCGTTTAATTATTCTGTTGCTAGTTCATCTCATTTATTTCCTAAATAACTACAGAAATTTCTAAACTGTCTTCAGCAACGTTTGCAGATGAGTCTGGGGGCTGGTCTTTATCACCACATTCATAGACGCGTGTCCATTCCAAGAAAAATATCGATTATCTGCATATCACAACTGAACCATCAAGCAGAGTCTAACTGAATCAAGTATCTGGTCAATAAGCGCTGTAAACCGTAGTTCAGCTGCAGTTGAAGCTCACTTGGCACTTGTAATACGGACAAGAAGAATAAGTAATGATAGATAGACATGATCGCAAAGAGTGGAAGCAGTCAAATAACAAACGATTTTAAACCGGCAGCGCGAATAAAATTTAACAGATGCAGCAGGCACTCTATCAGCTCAACTACGAAGTCACATCGGTTACTCATACATTTCACAGTGGGGCTCGATTGTTTGTCCATCGTATTGTCCACCAAGTGATCCCGGAGAGTGAATGCTCCAGCAAGATTTCTGAAGTAGTTCAAGCTGGCATTCACCAATCCCACTGAAGTGCATTTAAATTGTGTTACTGAAAAGTTGATATGTAACTATTTCGGGTTCTCGATGTCGCTTCGTAGCTTAAGCAAGATGGCACTTATGACTTCTGGACATCCAGTTCTTGAGGTTGGTTTGAGACTTGCTGAGACCTAGATTCGCCACAAATGAGCTTCCCTATAATCAGCATCCGCTGAACATACACAAACTGAGTGACTTCCAGTTAATTCGTCATCGGAAGATACAGCCAGATTTTGATGAATCACAGAAAATGGGGAATTAACTAAAGTCCGTTACTTCTCCGCCTTTATTAATGGAGATGTCCTGGTAACTGCAAACATTCTTAATGCTGATTATCTGTTGTTTGCTGGAATAGTTGTTTCTTGTTAATTAGCAAATCGTAATTGTTATTAACACACATTTGCTTACCCCTACTAATAAACAGAGTTTTTCCCTGACCAAACCTTGGTGTGTCCCTCAACCTGCACAACTCGGCGTTAATTCATAGTCATTGCTCTACAGTGATTTTTCAAGTTTAATTTACTTACGTATATGGAGGAGGTTTTGTGTCAAGCAGGTGCATTCTTTCCTAAGATGATGGCTAGTAAGTTTGTCGATCTGAACTAGACATTTTGCATTCGCTTATGATGGGTGAGAGTTCCGTTAGTGAGTTGAAAGACTGAACGGACAACCAAGGTTTTTAGAAGGAACTGCATATCTTATTGATTGTACCATGCACGTTTTAGTTGGGTGAATTATTCGTCTGCTATCAGTTTTGCAGTTATCATGGCCACGCCACCAGCAAAGTGGTCGAGAGCAGAGATAAGCAAGGACGATAGTCTATTATTTCTCCAGTTCAAATAAGTTTCCATTTGACTCTTATGGTCTTGAAAATCGGCTATAGTGTGTCGGTTTTATACGATTTCGAAGTATCCAAAAAAAGTAAGAGCGTTTTCTGCCTGGACACAATCCCACATTTGCTCAGCAAACCATACAGCGAACAGTGAGTTGGGCTAAAACTGTATCCACGACTGGATCACGTAGACATGATTAACCAACGATAAGCGTCATAATGGCACTGAACTGCTTGGATTACACCTGTGATCACAGACATCCAGGAGCTTCACACTTAACGTTTTTAATAAACACTAATGTTTGTAGTTGCGGCCTGAATGGTCAGATCATAGCAATTAAATTGCACACAGCCCAGGAGGGATGTATATTATCGAGGTGAACTCAGCGCAAGTCATTGTTGACCATCACAACCAGTGAATGAAAGTTGTTGGTGTAATTTCACTTAGCCCAAAGCATCTTAATACCCTGTTACTGTTGTCGTGCGTCACGGTGAACAAATGCAAACAACATATGCATACATAGTTCGGACTAGGTTTAATCCATTTGCCAGAATAAGCTGCTGTTATGATCATGCCAACAACCGTGCTCATGGGCAGACTGCCAGGTATATTTTACACCTCAGTTTTGGAAACCTTAAGTATGTGAAGAATTGCACCAACTGTCGAACTAACCCGAAGTTGTGCCTTGTGCTCCTTTCGATTTAGACAGTCGACTTGGTGGAGTTCCTGTAAAGTTACTCCAGTCCGTGACCTTGAGCGGTGCTAAATAAGTGAAAAATTAAACACAGTATATTCATTTAGCGTGTTGTTTCGAAGAAATGGAACAATGCACTTGACACAAGTGTACAGCAAATGGTCTGTTTCGAATATGCCGGCAAACAATCCATGTTGATATTCACCGGAGTAGATAACGTAAGTTTGTGGATGTAGACAGTGCTATTGGGACAAACTCACGAGACCTTGGACTCACCTCGATCAGCAGAAGAACGGAGCCATGAAGAATCACTGTTTAACATCTCTTTGCATTTCACTTTCCTTGATCGTTTCTGAGCCTCCATTTTGGTTAGTTTTTGTTTAAGCTGCAAATTGGTGTGTGATTTCAGTTGTCGTTCGTTTGCCCAAAGCTGTGACATGAAATTCAACTGAAATAGATAGACGGCGTACCAATGAGATAAAAAAGATCATGAAGGTGTGTCCAAAATAAGCTGTTATAACCATAGCATTTTAGCAGCAGTTTGTACGTTTTAGTAGCCCAAACATAATAACACAGAAATTAATGCTTCAGAACTGAGCGGCTGGAACACACAACGTTGTCTATGTACCTTCAGAATAATTATGTTACCTCTGTCCGGAATGTGTGTCTTCGTATTTAGGTTTGCTACAAATTGATGTTGAGTAACGAGAAAGTACAGATACTTCTCTCTGACATATTGCAGCAGTCATTTTGGTGTCTAACTCTTATTTCACCTTCGGCTAAGCACACAAAATCAATGTTCTCAGATCACTCAGTAGATGAAGGGCTTCAGCTGTGCTTTTGAACAGGGCAAATGTACCCACAAAGAAGTCACGTGAATCTAAGGTCAAGTGATTTGAAAGCACGCACTGGCGATATAGTATTTTACAAACTCTGAATTCCTTCATTAGGCAAAATTGACGGCTGTCCACTGGTGGATAACGATAAATAGTAAAACGCTGTCTGGTCAATTGTTGTTACAAATGATCAACTTGCACTTAAACACTAACTGACGATACATCAGCCCATACGTGAAATGAATCATCACCAACTCGTAAAATATTCATGTTCACATCGTTATGATTTCTACTGCCATTTCCTCTACGGATTTTTTATTTTGTCCTCTCTTAACAACAAGGCTAGCCTTCTTGTGTTCTCGAGGTTCTGATCGATAGTGCAACTTATGCTGACTACAACTATCCCAGCGTGTGGTCACTCCTTTTCGAGTTAAAATGAAAGAGACAGCTGAACGTGTTGAGCGGATATTTTTTTACTATCAGAGCATTTCAATGTGAGGTGGGGTCCGAGTCATACTGTCACCGATCTCAGTTAACTGAACGGTTAATGTATTTCCCCTCAGGGCGATTGGACAATCTGAACGTTACTTACAAACGTCCTTGGCTGAACGTTTGTACATGCTAATTGTGCTATACCTAATTTGAGGTCAGTGGCACAGTGGTGAACGCAATTTTCTGATGAAAGCGTGGCCGAAATTTGAATCTCGGCCGTGGCGGAGATATTCACCATAGGTGAGCTCTAATTAGAGTAAAACCCAAGCCTAGTGCTTCTTATGAAAACCAGTGACTGGAAAGTCCATGGGAATGCGACAAGTGCGATCAATTGTGGGAGATGTTCAAGTCATATCAAGAGAAATCCCCTACTACTCCCAAAAGTCATAAGCATTAATTTCTAGTACATCGGTTGTGACACATGTCTACTTTGAGGAACATACTAAAACGGGTTGATGGAATCTGTGCCGGCTTGACTGAGTTTAGCAGCCGATGCTTTCATACTTCTTTGGTGAATGGTTATGAAGTTATTCGCTATCCAACCTATCACACGAAGAACAATCTAGGTGAATCACCAATCAGATAGCTAGTATGAAAGTCTCAACTGGAACGGGGTGAACTGTTTCCAGGTATCTTTGTCCAACAGTTTTCGTCTGCGTGCGAATCATGCAAACAAACGTGCCTCTCATATTTACTTTTAACTACTTGTTGTGATCACAGTTATTCCCAAAATTTACGAAATGTTTCAGCTGCCTGTTATCTTGCCATGCATAACAGATGCCTAGTATAATCACACTGAGGTTTTACTCTCTCATGTATGCAAAGGATACAAGCTCGAGTGCAATTCCTAGAGATGTCGGAAGTTTCGTTATTCAAGTCATATACACTGACAGAAATTATTTTCTGAAAAGATTTCTTGGCTTAGCCTGCGAATTTGGCTTTATCTGATACTCAAACCATCAAACTCAAGACTACACTGGTAACTAGCCAACCGTTTTACAAGAAAATCTTCGAAACTATAGGAATTTCCCTCCAGTCGGATCACAGGACTTTCGTTTGAAGCATGTATTTTTGCCATAAAAGCATATCTCTTACGAATAACCAATGCTAACTTAATGATCAAGTTGACCCAGCGAATGCTAGTGCGTACAGTAGAGATAAACAGGTAGGTGGGTACGGTGTGACATCAGTTTAAAGACTTACCTCATCTACCGCGCTGTTCAGTTCATCCGTTTTCTTAGTAATCAATTCACATTGCTCCTGGTGCAGTCCACGCGCTTTGCATTCAAACTGTTGCAACTGATGAATTCGCAGACTTACAGGATAGGGAAGAGCAACGAAAACGGTTAGTACAAGGAGAAAAGCTCGCAAATTATTGGTAAGAACTTTTCATGAAGATATTTAAAATTTATGAACTCTAGTATTCTGCAGACTAGCAGTTGTCCCATGAAAAGGTAGCCACTAGGGATTCAGCTGACGAACAGATAGACGACATACATGGAGGGGCAGATGATAGTGTCACAGTGGATAAAATCGCCTTCTGTCCCTTTTGTTGGTAATTGGAATGATGCACGGAAATCGATATCCAGTGGCTATGACTGTACGTCTCAGTCAGATTGGATGTGAATGCCACGTGGTAAGTTACCAGCTAGCATATCCTGAAGGGACCCAGAACAGCGGTAAGATTGCGGATACTTTTCTCTTTGCCAACTGGTGATGTACACGGTGTCCACAAACCTGGAAGGAAGATGGTTATACTAGCAGGAGGTAGCATTTGATTAGATTAAAGCGTCGAGCCTAAGTGGTAGGCGGCGGTGGTCATGGTTTCGAACATTCATGTGCACTTCACCCATTTGTGTTAATAACCGTTCGATGTTGAATGGATAGCACAAACTGTTCTTACTATGGACATTTTATCGTTGTATTCGATCAATGCAATATTTCATACGAAACAGTCCGTAATCAACTGGTTTCTTCAATTTGTCTGACTAGCTTCCCACATACTGTAAAATTCGATCACTTGAATCAACCAATTCTGATACAGAAATTCCGGTTTGTGGAGTTGCCAGTTAATGCTAACAGGCTGCGAATACATCACGAAGGCTTGTAGAACAAGGGCACCGATCAAAACCGAGCATTGGCCAATCTGTAATCAGCCGGTTTAATTGAGCCTAATTAATCGCATGTGAAGGGAAGGGAGAGACTATCACTCTTTAGACCTGATAACTCATTTCAGCTAGCCATACTTTAGTGGATTCACTTATGCTAGCGAGTACAATGTCTGGTCTTTTCATACAACGAACGAACTGTTTATGGGGGTAATCTAGTTCCTTGCATAATCTTAGCTAACTGTTGAATCAAGTGGGCGACCGCTGCCTCCTGTCGGATTGTGACTTTCAATAAAGCATTCATGCGTCGGTGACACCCAATTCACACGCTAACAGATCAATCGCTGTTAATCAACCGTTCCGCGTGTGAAGTTTCGGTCCATCTGTACTGTTGCTTGTGAGTAATGCTGTGAATGTTCGATTGCTCAACAAGTTGCTGATTTCCGTGATTTCAAATTAGACAGAAATCCTAGTCGATGGGCCATCGATTTGAGTTAACAAGATAGTTACTGTATCTTTTCTCGAGGCGTTCGGGCAAACAGAGCATTACTGACAAGCAAATGTGGCTGAGGGTTTACATATTATGATTCAGCCATGTCCAGTGTGAGGTCACTGACGCAGTGGTTAACATGTCTACCTCAAGAAAGCGTAACCGGAGTTCTAATCCCGGCCGTGGCTGACGAGCTCTAGTGAGAGCGAAACTCGAGTGAAGTGCTTTCGAAAGGGGCCGACAGGAAAGTCTATGGGAATGTGACAGCTGCGATCACTTGGACTTATTCTCATCTTTACTGCATTTTCACTTCTGTCTGCATTGCTTATTTGTAAAGTGTAGACATTTCAATGTCGGTCATTTAAGTTTAAACTTGAGAATCCCAGAAAACAAGACTCAACCCTTCCTATCCATTTATCAACTTCAGGCTTGTTTTTCCTCTTCTATCTTCTGTGTTTCCGTGGTAACGAAACCTCGAAGCCAATCACTAGCGTAACACTGGTGGTTATGAGAAAGACATTCCGATAATTGCAGAACTCACTTGAATCGCAAGAAATTAGTCTGCTGAAGATCGCTCGCCTCCGATTGCGCCTGATAAAAGGAAAATCACAAATAGATTTAAGCGTCAAAATGAGTCATATACTTCTAATTGAACTAACCGTCCTAACGGGTTTAATTGCACATCTGAAGTAAACCATTATTCAATTCATGTCTAATATATGCTGTACAGTGCAGAAGTTGAATTTTCATTAAATAGACCGTTGATGAGTTTATCTGAGATCAACCGAAGTTTTGAATACTCGAAAGTCTAGGGAAACAGTGAGATTTTGACACCGTGAATCCTTGAGATATAAACGACTGGTGTTCGTCGTAGCCACCAGTAATGGTGTAAACTATCCTCACCCCAAAGGGGAATTATGGCGGATATCGCGACGACATGTTTCAGCTTGCGTGGTGAGACGTTAATGAAGACGACTATTCCTGACCACTCCGTATGCAATGAAGTTTTGTGTAAAATTTACCATAGTGCCCAGTCTCATACTGCTTTGTTCAACACTAGCACAAGACAAAACAAGTCCCTTTGTCACGGATTATGGAAGTATCTTCAGGTGTATAGGCCGTCAAGAGCAATATGCGCTGCTGCGGCTAAAAAATAAGTGACAGTTCTTGTTTCGAAGCTATGGTTATTTTCAAGAATATTGTTTGAACTTCAATGGCGCACACAGGATTGCTACTATGAGCTAGTTACAGCTTATATAACAAGAGGTGAGGGCTATGCACTCAGTGAAGCTCAACTGAAAGTTGACATTCCGCTACCAGTTAGTCATTATTTGGACTCAAAGAAAGGTTCTAGTTTAAACGAGATTCTGAATAATATTTGTCCATCCCGTTCATCCATTCGACTCCAGGTTCTATGAATGTCACGTGCTGAATGTGTGGTTCATTCATAACTCATTAGTGAGAATAAATAACCCGTAATTCAGATTTTCACCTTAATAGCCACGCTTTGTAAACCATGCGGGGGTCCAGCTATTGTGACATCGTGAGCAACAAAAGCAAACGAGACAACGGATTTCAAATGTTCTCCCGCCGTGATTAAAAACTATTGCTTATATTGCCAGATAATTTTCTTCTAAGTATTCTTCTTCATAACCTTCCGGCCAATATGTGTAGGCTTTTCTGTGACAGCTGAGTCCTATAACTTTCCATCCGACAATCAGACAGTTCGAATTGAATCAGCACAGTTGACTTCCATATGAGTCTAACTAGAGACTCTGGGTCAGCTGGTTCGTGGTCTCGGATATCAGTCGTGTGCGTGGCTGAAACGACAAACTTTAAGCAGATAACTTTAACCAGTGAATTGTACAAGCTTTGAACCGTTTACTAATCACAGCATATATGTGTATATCAAGTTAGTTTTGTACTGCGGATGTACGACACAGAAAAGAAAACAGACGAACGAGATTTACAGCTGTTGGAGTCGACAGTGTAGACGACAGTTTGGGTCTGGACTGAGCTCAACGGACAAAATCTGCATGTGTATCACTCACCTTCAGCTTTCGCTGAGAACTGTCACATGATTGCTAACGTGCAATAATCTAGTATCCGTTCAATCAGAATGAATAAAATTATATATTGTTTCCAGTGCTCTCTTAAGGGAACTTCACTGATTACTGGTAATTTGTGTTGCAATCCTTCTCCACTTGTCAAGTTTCCAGTTCTGCTTAAGTTGAAGCGATTCAGCAGTGCACAATTACACTCTTCAAGCTAGTTGACAAAGACGAGAAGATATGGATATGGATACCGACTGGCAAACATATATACACAAAATCTTGATGAACTATGTAGCTTTCATACATGAGTAGTGATAACTTACATTGGCCAAATTTATTTCGTCGGTATAAGCCAGAACAAACAGCTTGGTGGGAAAATTGCGGTGAACTTTCATAAGTGTAACAGATGAAGTCCTTCGAGTTAAAATAACCACCAGGTTAAATGTCGACTGCTAGTTCAGTGACGGACTGAAAGGATGTCAAAACATCACTGGTGGATTGTTGGGCTACCTTCCAATCACATACAATGGCTCGGATCGTGAGCGATTTGTTCGGTTGCCCAACACTCAGGAACTAGGGAACCCCAAATGACAGTCGATCCACGTTGTGTAACATCTTTTGGAAGCATCCCATTACGAGTGTTACGGTTGCAGTGTGGAGTATGATGGCATTTACACTCCTGTAACCTGTTTTCCTGAGTTCACACGTTAGTCATACCTGAAATGAGTATAAAGCCAAGTATGGACAATGTGGTCCATATGTGACATCGTAGCCAGAGCTACGTCTGACTGGGCCCTGGACTCTGTGTTCCATACAAGGGATTACCGTTCACTTCTACACTCAACTGTCTTACTAAGACCCACAAGTTTTGATAAAGCAGTGAACGAAGGCATACAATGTAGTGCAATTAAGAATGAATGAACTACCTGGAAGGAAGAACCTCGTATAAGCTGTCGTCTTGCCGAAGTATAAGCCATTTATGACAGGTAATGTTGGAGTAACGTCAACATGGCAACAAGAATAACAGCAACAACACTATTGATCGTAATCCAGTTAACTCCGTATTCTCTCGAACCGGTTTCATCCTTGTTTCAACTCACCAGAGAGGAATAATTTAATCAATATCACGTTGAAATTTGAGCTGTTTTTCACCACACGAGCAATGAGGTGAATTTTTGATGTGTAATCTATTGACACCCCGTTACTCTGTATAGTCGCGGTCAAACCCAAACTTTTAGTTGCACTGGAAAGCCACAAGATCTCTTCATTTTTACCACGCTGCAACTTAGTGATGCCCCTTTTCGTTAAATTATCATCCATTCTTTCTCTGCCTAATGAGTAGTCCAAGTGAAAGCAAAAAACAGTGACAGTAGAGCGTCGGCTTCAAAGAATGTGCATCAAGAAGCATGTGTACACTTCAAACTGCAAGCATTTGGAGTAAAAAAAACAGGAAACCTAGGGTTAATTGTATTTATTCAAAACAAGGAGATACATACACCATCTGCGATATTATGTAAAGAATTAGTGTGATATGACTATGTTTAATATGACCTCTGTTTCATCATTCTAGGTTTCATACAAGTAATGAGGCTTAGTACAACGGTGTTTAAGCAGACAAACCTTTATGGCCGTTAGATCTTCCTTTAAACGCTGATTGGTCTGCATTAATGTTTGAATGCGACATTGTGCGTTGTGGGATAACTTTTTCGCGTTTCGACTAAAATCGAAAGAAAACGTGCCATAAAATAGTGAAACACAAAATACTCATAGTCGAGAGATATAAGTTCAAACCATTAAGTGGTTGGGAATGTTACACAAGTTGATAAAGTTCGCCGATTTTTGTTGTAAGTTTGACTTTTCGGAACATTTTAATCCCACTACTGCTTTCTATCCAGTAGCTATCCAACGAGCAAAGGCTCCCTTACGAAGATATGACTCACAACATGAGATGCTTGGTACTACAGCCTTAACAGTTGTAACTTTTAGTGAACCGTTGCCACCGTTGCTCAGGACAAACAGCAATGTTGACCGATAGAACGTTCTGACATGCGTAGTAACAGTATATAAATGCACCGGCCCTATGAGCTCATCATTTTACGATGCCAAGCAAACGCAGTGAATGTGTGCATTGGTTTCATAGACATTCAACCGACTATTTGGTGTGGACAAAAATGAAGTAGATTGGACAGAAAACGATTACTACACTCTAAACGCGATGCAGTGACTGCGCTAAAAAATTTGTAGCTTGCAACCGGCTTTTATTTATGGCCAGCGAGTAAAATTTGACCTCCAGCGAGGCATCAGGATACGTCAAGTAGGTAGCTAGAAAACCGATACGTAAAATGTTATGAATAGACATCGTACTTCGCATATAGTCAAATGCATACCATAGAAAAAAAGTAATAATATGGATAGCATGGACCAAAGGTTTAACTGGATGTGCAAAGAAGACATACGGTTAATTCATTCACTTCTTTATTATAAACGGAAAACGTTTTCTATTCCATCACAAAGGAAATGACAATAACTTGCTGACACAAAGACCCCAAGGGACCGCTGTAATATCGCCATACTAGTATTGTTGACGATACTTTCTTCATCCGAACTGGACCCTAGTTCATAATTCCATCTTTAAAATCTCAGTCTCTTACCTTCAGCTGTTTTCACCCTACCTGTCGGCTTTCATGTAATTGTCTAGTCAACTAATCAGGAATAACTGGGCAGCAGCTCGAGTTTTGTATCTTGATACGCTGACGAATGAAGAAACATGTTGCGCTGCTCCGTTTAACTCCGTTTTGGGAAACTGCTTTTTTTCACGTTGTTCAAGGATCTACGGAGGTTCACACAAGTGAGTCCAGTTTAGCACAGATTTCAGGTTGGTTATATTCCACATACATGCCTAATTATGGTCTAGCTGGTGAAAATAGCCATATAACATTGCACCTGCAACTTTATAATGCGTTCTGGATACGAGGTGCTAAACCAACGCATCAGATTGCAGTAACAAGATAGATAATCTAATAGACACCGTCTGGTTTGCATGTCATTTCTGCCTGTAATTCATAATCAGTTCATTACAGATTGTCTTAAGTTTACTGTTCACTTTTTATGTTACAATCGGGTCAAACCCGTTTACTCAGAACGTGAGATCTCAAAGTGTATATGCATTCATACCTTTCAGCATGTAATTAAAGCGAATGTGACGAACCTGATAACAAATCAGTGAAAAAGTAAAATCCATTCCAGTCGATTTGGGCAGATTACCGATGATAAGTGGCTAGGCCATTCGATGAAAATACTCTAATCATCTGTAATTGTGGAAACTCGGTTGCAGTAACACTCTCATTTTGACGACTGAGGTTTAATCAAACAGGCGATTATATTGGGGTCTGCTATTTGGTTGGCTAACTGCACAACAAGATACGTTATCTATTGTGGAGGTTTCTGCGACCGTTGAGCACTGATGGCAGTGGTTGCTCGTCTAGTTGTGTGTTGGTTTATGACTGACAACTGGTCTATTTTTAACCATGGTTCTCAATAGCTCCTAGTCTCAAGGAGTGACGTGTTTAACAGAAGCTTCCAACTCGAACTCGGTTGACGCCATTATTCTTGCGCTTATCAAACCTATAAGAAGGACGTCTTAATTGTGGCGCATGTTTTGCAACTGGGTTGTCTCCTCAGGTAACACATATTTAGGATATGCGTCGTGATGTCTGTTGGGTTACAGTTCCATCGGTTTATTTCAGTCGGCAGGAAGGGTCGTTGGTCGTTTTGCATCAAGTTGAAGTTTTGTTGGATTTTTTAGAGGTATGTTGGCCGGTACTCACCATCCTGGTGACGCTGTGTCCAGAGTCAGACGGCGAGCGTGAGACAAAACGTTAACCCTTTCCTTTTCCGAAATGTCTTCCGTTTTTAGAAAGTGCTTACAACACTTCGGACGAGCTGACTTTACCCTAGCAATCCAGTCTTCACCGAGCAACGTCAGCTTCAGAATCTTTGACATTCAACAAATACCAACGAAACCTGGAATGCTAAATTAAAACTGGCAGTTTAGTTGCTCAGAAAAATGCCTTTCAGTCTTTGAGATTCTCCGCGACAGGTGACTTGTTGGTACATTTATGGTCACTGAAAATAACTGATGGTTACTTCGAGTTGAGAGCAATGACACGCTCCGAGTTATTAAGAGCTTACTTCAGTAGCCTTCACGGTAAAGTTAAATTACGTCGTATGCCTTAAAACACTCATAATGAGCGTGGTTCAGACAAAATAATACAATCGTCTGCAGTCTGTCCGGGTTGTTGAATGTGTCCAGCTACGAAGCTTTCTCATAGCTATTATTTCTGCTTCGAAGAGTTTCACATATATGAGTTGAATGAGTCTCACGGTGGGAATCTCAAGAAAACTTCCATTCCCCGTACTAACAAGGTAACTTCAGTGGCCTTGTTGCGTCTGCTGTTGTTTTGGTAATTCTTGATTTTTTGTAACTTGACTGTCCATATCTGTTTTGGTGTGGTGTTTTTCCATCGCTACGGTATCGTTTAACGAGATTTGTTAGCTGCGCCTACGCATCATCCGCAGTTAGTATTCTGTTTTCTTCTTTTCTCGGTGAGGATTGAAACATCCTCACAGTACTGTTTACCCTTCCTTAAGCCATGAATTTGAGTGTTGAACGACAATGTTTGTTCATTTGAAACACGAGTTTATGAGGAGGAAAAAATATTTAAGCTATTTTGCAGGATAGTTGGCCCGTTCTGTTGGGCCAACTATGAGTAAAACTCACCACATTTTGCTACCGTTAAACCAACTCGGTGAGCTCACTTTGAAAAAACTATCATAACACTTGAACCAAATTCGGACGTAATTTTGTTGTCTAGCTGGTGATTAAACTTTGCGTTACTGTTGCCTAATAATCTTGCTCTGGAATAGGCGGCCGGAATTGATTAACATCGACAAACCCAAATTGTGTCCACCGTTGTCTCAAGCATTTTTACTACTGCCTTTACTTGCTTCAGAATTTCATGAACAGGTTTTTTTTAGAAGTGACATTGTAACGAACAGGTGTCCAATAAGGCACAGTCTTTGTTGTCCAACTCGCTGGTTACCATGCCACGCACGCACTGGCGTTTATGATTTGGAACTCCGGTCTGCAACACACCCGGTTTCCACTCACACGTCGTGTACATTACTGCCCGGCTTGTGTGTGTGACCGACGCATTCTGTCGGCGGGTTTTCCTCCTGCACTTCCGTTGGTCTGATCACGCTGGACAATGTTTCATCCTGTCGCCTGTGTTGTGCATACTATCCACTGTGGACTTTGGCCATATTTCACTACCACGTCGAAATATTCCACCGAGTGTTGGAATAATCGTGCCTCCGATCTGGTCATTCATCCCATTTTACATTCCATGTCTCGTACCTTGTCCCGACCCAGTTGCGCGATGGCTCGTCCGGTCGCCCGTGTTTTCCGCAGTCCAATCTCTGTCTACTTTTGGACGTGCCTTGCCGCAACGTTGAGATATTTCCCCGAGAGTTGGAATACTGGCATCTACGGTATGGTAATCCACTACACTATTACCGACCATCATGTGAAATTGGGACATAGGTTTTGAGGTCGTACAGTGAACCTTGTTGTCCCGTTATGGGACCAATTAATCACAGGCATGATTGTCCGTGGCTAGTAAGAACAACCATATACCTACGTCGATTATTGAATAAACCATTTCCAACAATGGGAATTCAGTGGAACATTCTTCACGTTGCATGCTGCGGAGTTTTTGTTTCATTTGTTAAGTTTACTACCCTAATACGACCGATCCAGTCATTTACCACAAGATAAAGTCAATCGCTTTAAAATGTTACTGGTATTGGCGAAAGTTGTCTTAATTATTTTTACTAATAGTGGTCTCACTCACTCCATGCATCAAAGCACTCTATATTCTGTCTGTTTCATGGACTTCACTCGAAATATTCATTCTGTGTATACTGCTAAAATAATCAAATCAGGGAAATAGATAAATGTTCTCGGATTCATATCCTTTTTCCGTGAGCTAATAAAACATATTAATCTAGTATTGATTTTCCCGTTTGACAACCGATAACATATTGGAACCTTATAAGAACCATACAACACCCATACAAGAATATATAAATTCAGTGAAACAAAGTAAAAACCCAAAAGTTTCAGAACTTCCTGATAAATTTATTAATAAGCTTCAAAAATAAACAGTTTATGAAAATTTTACGCAGCATTTATGAAGTCAAATCCTAATGCTTTTCATAAAAATAACATTGATGAGTAGTAGGGGATTTTGATTTTTCATATAGATCGAACATCACCCACAGTTGATCGCAGCTGTCGCATTCCCATAGACTATCCAGTC
>JTDE01021235.1:26920-45835 GCA_014338405.1 Paragonimus skrjabini miyazakii | reverse complement strand
CTCGGGTTGTCAGATTATTTCATATTGAAACTCATGCAACTGCTACATAAACACCGTGTTATTTAGACGAATCTCATGGTTGTTCTATCATTGAAACGACAACTGGTTTGAAAGCTTAGGTTGTCCTCATCGTCCTAACTCTTGAACAGAGGAGCTACAGAAAACATAAGTTATCCAGTTATTAGTGCCGAGACTGGTTTATCTTGGTTGCTACTTACAGTCGTTTACAAAAATGACTAAGATAAAAGTGTTTGATACAGACAGTTTATAAATTCCGACCATTATCTTCGTTACCAGAGTTATAAGTCTCATTTTTGACATCTATCAGTATTCGTCTTCTAAATGTTTCGTTGGGACCAGTATTCGGCAAGGAGGAAATGGTTTCGTAAGGACTGTTACCAACAGCTCTCAGCCTTTCCCTCGGCGATGAATTTCTGGGCTTTACGAAGGAACCGTGATTAAACCACTGCTTAGGGTTCACAAGCAGCCAGTGACTGAATCTCGCAAAACTAAAACAATCACTTGAGAAGATATCTCTCGCACCCAATCGGTGACCAAGCTATTGCCAGATAAGTCCAGATGAAAGCATTGGAAAATAAAGCAGTAAAACGGACATTTATGGTACCTCTGTCTGTCATGTCGATTGTAAATTTATTTTGCTACGTTTTTCTGTACACTTTTACCAGGAACCCTCAAGCTGTGCTGCACATACTTAAATCTTGTGTTTTTCATCCCACCTCCGAATTCTTCTTACGGAGTGAATAACCAAACGATTGATATTTGAAATGTACTTGTAATAGAATTAAGGTGAAGTCATCCAAAACAAATTCTGCTTGAAAACATTGCAACCTTCCTTCGATGATTATGCATGTCAACCTGTTGGTGGAAACCTGCATCACATTAAAAATACTTGCTTAAGAATCTCCAAAAGTGTGCTCTTCGACAAGTTTTCTAACGATGTTCGGACTCACTCCATGCATAGTCTCCGTTCTTCATGAGGGTTTTCAGGCAAACTTGGAGACGGCAGTCGAGCGGTTACAGACTGTCCAATAGAAGGACAAGGTACTCGAGAAACAATCTGTAAAGCAAATAAAATCTTATTTAAAACCATAGAAACATGTGAGGATATCAGAATACATCGGAGATTTGCAGGAATGCACACTTAGAAGGGCAAAACAGTACGTTACGGGTAATAGCGTGTGATAATACCATGTCTACTGATTGGTACATCAACTCTGCCTAGCATAATTTTAATTAGATCATTAACGAGTTTGACAACAATATTGTTCCAGGCTATTTCAAGGTTTCCTTGAGATATGGGTCAAACTTTGATCTCTCTTTTTCTTATCTCGTGTCTAACATAGTTTCAGATATTTTTAGCGAGGTTCATATCGGGCAAACACACACCGACTTCTAGCGTTGAGTCCTGGAGGCACTACAATGCAAAAACCAGTGACTCGTTTTTGTACTGTACACACAGAAGCTGAAAGCAGACACAGTTTTTGCAGTACTTAGTAGAGAAAAGTCTTCTCTACTAGTTATTTCAGAGGAGTGACAAATTCCAAAATTCCGTGTTTAACCACCATATCTTCCAAACAGTCGGATCCATGCGTATAGGACAGTTCTATTCACCATCCACTCTCCGGCGACTAACTGTACGGATCAATCCAGTTTCCGCAATATGGATTTTTGAAAGACCTGACTTAACTTAACCACAAGCTACGGCGAGTTGTTGGGGCACGGTGTAACTGCGACCGTTTGGGAGATGCCGAATGGGGTTTCTATCCCTGGGCTATCGATCCGGGAAAGCGAGTTTGCAAGTCCTCGGAATGTTGCCTGCTGCAGTTGCCCCAGTAATAGGCTGACGCCATAAGTTTATACGAACACAAGATAGGTCATATTAAAGTGCTCAACTTAGTTAGTCAAGTAGCGGTTTCACTCTATTTCCGAAGCGATGATCACCACTGGATAAAACGCACATCATTATGTCAGAACAAACTATGGCATAAAGTGTCGTATTTTATTGATGACAGCTACCTTTTTTGTTAAAACTTCCGAAGGGAGCCAATCGTTTGAACAGGCTGTAATATTCAGTTTCCGTTGGTTAAAAGCGTACTAATCTTAATGCGCGTATACGTGTGTACGTAAAACGTTAAATAGTTCTTGAGAAATCTACATATTTTGATAAGAAGGATATTTTGTACAAACATAATAATCAAATAAGCCTCGCGTCATTGAAGTCGTTTGCCCCTTTTCTGACCTCGGTGTCACGACAAAAAGTTATATCTATACAAAGCATTTCAGCTGCAATTTTTGAATTCAAATACCACACCACAGCGCTGGAAGTTTTGGTCAAAATTCCTTAACCAGTAGAATACTTGTTTTACGTGTTGCGCTTTAAAGATTAGTAAATACTGACTCTTTGAAGCATTGAGTTCCCTTTAACCACTTCGTTAGACCAGAAAGAAGACATATATCGCGATATGTTAACATTTCATTTATTCTCGTGACTCATTGGTTGATCGATTCTAAGCCTCAGTCTAAACCTCTACCTAGTCCCGTCATACATCGAGACAACCAATTTGGAATTGTGACCATCCAGATATTTTGCGACCAAAATTAATCGATTTGGAACTAGTCACTTTCAACAGTCCCAGAAGTGTGGTTGTTTATGCGTCCTGAGTGAATCATCCGGTCATGAAAGGACAAACAGACGACACGATTGATTTCATGGGAAATCATGCCTAGCATGCTCAATCCACGGTCGAAGCAACGAAGCGTTAACAATACACAACGCAACACTTCACCTAATCTTTGAATAAATTATGAAATGATAGATTATTTGTGCGTTGCTTTTGTGATCTGTCACCGGTGAATCGGAGATTGAAGCGAACTAATGGATTATGTTCGTAGTGTTCCTATAACTCACTGACTCATTAATAGCAGAGTGGCTGACAGTCTTTCGTCTCGACGTACAACTGTGCGTACGGAAGAGAAATACTGTCCACTTGCAGCACAATTTCCCATATTGTTCACAATATATTTGGGTCATCAAAGCAACGATAGTTTTACTTCCATCATGAATCTGAAGATCGGATAAGTATGTGTTTGGCTTCATATGGTGAAGACTGACAGTCCGTATCTATCCGTATATATATCAGTACAAAGATAAGAGTGACTGTCAGTCTTGTTCTGAGTTAATTTTTCGAGGAGTTTGTTTGTCAAAATGAATCATCGTATGCTGAGTGCTCTTGAAAATGAAAACACTCTTTGTGGCATCCCTAGAATATGTATGACATGTTTTTAACAAAGTTTATTATTCGAATATATCCTGGATTAAAATAAGCGTTATATTAATGCGCCAGCTGTTCTCATATTCAACTGGAGTGAGACGTTATGCCAACAACCTACTTAGTCAATAATGAGCCTATCGGACCGTGTTCTAATTCAAAACTGAAATCGGTGGTTTTACTTTAGCCCTTACCCCAACATAATTTCGAGATAAATCAATATCATACCAGCAGTTGGGCTACAGTAATTCACATATGTTGTCTTTGATATAGCTGACGTCGTCACCACTTAAAACACTGAAATGTTTGAAAACAATTGATTTTTATGGCTAGTCAAGAAGTTGTGAAACTCTCAACTACGTAACTGTAAGCTCGCGCTTGTGGCCAGCGTAAGTTGGCCTTCAAAATAAGACATGCATTGGGCCAGAATCACAACAGTCTTAAAAAAAAATCAATCGCACAAAACCAGCATGCGTCATCCAGGAGAGTATATGCAACCGCTTGCTGAGTTTGCTTTAGGAATGGGCACTGCGTGGCATCATTTGAAAATCAAGAAGACTATCAGATGAACAGTATGATATTTACTCGGTAAGACGCAAAAGGACGAGTTGAGTTGAAAAACTAAATAATGGCATTCGCATAAATGAAATTGAGTCCACGGAAGATCACTTGAACGATTCTGAGTTCGGAAAATGATATTCACAGTCATTCCCCAAAATAGCAGCCGTAAAACTCTATGAACATCAACCTTCAATAAGTGAAATGGACGCAAACCTCACCAAGTCAGGTTTATTGTTTATTCAAACAATCCGGGCATTCCACTAATAGATATGTGAAGAATGTTGGAGTAACACAAGTAACTTTTTTCACTTGATTGGTATGTACAGAGTCTTGGTTTCTGTCGTAATTCCGGTAGGAATGTTTGACATATCATAAACAATGCGAATTTGTTACAAACAACCGTGAAGTATGGAGGTGGTAATAACTGGGTAAAGAAAATTATGTATTTCGGCAATAAATCAAATGATAAATAGCTACGGATGTTTTCTTGTAGCTTCATAGCTCCTCAAATGAGAGTGGTGACTACCGGGAATGATGAAGTAGATTTCTATTAAACTCAGATGGCTTCATTTTCGTTTTGTCTACCTTGTAGGGAAAGGGTACCACATTCTGCTTCAGCAAAATATTACCACATATTTGTTCACTGGAAAAGTTCTTTTCTGTTATGTATATTTCTTTTTGAAACGACAGTCATATTGTTTTTATTCATATCCATCTGAAGCCCTATCTATATATCAGCTCCACAAGCATAAAAAATTACCTAGCCACGGAACTTTACGGTTGAGTTGGAGATTACCATACGCTGTAGACAGTACAACCGGAACCATACCTTGTTTGCTTTCCAAGAGAGTGTTCCAGGAAGATCGTCTTAAGGAAGAAGTACCAATGAAGACTAGATGATCTGAATAAATTCAAGTTTAAAATCATTTATATTTGATAGCAACCTTCAAACTATCATAGACTTTTTAACCAGCTCATTTTAGAAAGAATGGTTGTACTCAAGTTTTGCTCTTGCTAGAACCCGACAGTATGGCGTATCTCTGTCAAGGTTAGTAGTTGAAATCCGGCCTTTCATTCATATAGCAACCGTGTTGACAACTGTACTGACCACCGTGCCACTGACCCCATATTAGACACAAACAAAATACTATTGGCAAAAATTCTACCATTTTGTATGTGGGTAGTACTCAAAAACTGACCGTAGCACGGACGTGCACCAGTGACGAATGTAAACGAGAGTGAAACGCAAGTCTAATGCCACTTTTCATACTAGTCTGACTGAGACTCTTATATTAAGTGAAAAACAGCTATCAAAAGGTGTGATGCTTAGCTTGAAAAGGAAAGACGATCAATTCCTGCTAAGTCCTTCAAAATGGGACATTCCAATTCAGTGTTCTTAAAGTTTTCGTCATTAGCTGTCTAAGGCTAAATATTTGTGAGGTAACAGTGTTTTTTTCGCTACCCGATTCTTTTTTTACTCCAAAACCGAGAGCAAGCTAGTTTTAAATGAAGCATGAGTAGTAATGGTAAAAGTATGCGGTTTAATGATTGTTTTTATTTATTAGACCATCATACATGATTGACAAGATTATTAGCATGTCTTCTGTCCGAACAAATCGGTAGTCGATATATCAGTTCAAGCCAACGCGGCTGCACGTCTAAATCTGACAATCCGTTGTGTTTACTGTGAGGTTCATGGAATAGTGCACAGTACATTCAGTGTGCGTACAAGAACAGGAGTTGAATTCTTCTCACGATGGGTGATATGTGCTAGTGATAAACCTGATCAAGAACGAAGCCCGAGTCCAGTGCCTTCTTCCGCTTACCAGAAACGTCTAACAAGTTATGAAGGCTAAATCGAACTATCTAGAACTTTGCGTTCAACTTTCAAGGTATGATTGAAATCATGAACAGAAAGCACTAAGTCGTTCTTTGTACACACACCTGTTTCTAATTTAGAGTTGGCCCAAACAGTGAACAGACAAACATTGAATAACATTCCTACCTCTGTCCCAGAAGGCGAATCGTTGGAGTTGATTTGCGGTTCCATCCGGCAACTTTTTTCCAATTCCACGTTCAATTTTCTTAGTTCGGTCCATATGTGTTTTGTCCGTTCAAACTCCAGGTTCAGTTCGGAACGAATCTTTCCTACACGAACGTTATCCACTCTAGATTTCTGCGTCCGAGGGTGCAAGGTGAATGCGGACATATGGAAGATGTCTGAGTGAGGTTGCATATTAAGACCAAAATGTTTTACGCTGAGAATTCTGGAATATTACGGAATTTTATGAGATATACAACGTAGTAAAAACAGGTGAATGAAAGGAGGAACCTGAAATATGCTCAGATCATTTGTCAGATTTTTGAATTTTTTGGAAATATTTTGCAATGTTATCCACCTGTTTAGCTAGCTGAATCAGGTAAACAAGGTAAACACTGTTGTCTCTTAAACAGTAATAAACAAATGCTGTGAAGCATCGCAACGAAATTTAGCTTGTTTCTGCAGATTCACATAGGCAGCATAAATAATTCACAAACAGTCAAAGGTTCGTTGATTCGAACAAAAAGGTAGAATGGACACGATCCGTTTGAAAATGTTTAAGTCATGTGTGCTCAAAAATGTGCAAACCTACCTCGGTTAGTACTCCTTTGCTGGTCCGCGATTCGTATAACTCACTCAGTTTTCTGTACAATCTGTAATAGGTGGAGCATAGAGATTTTTATTGGAAAGGTTTTCGAACTAATTACCAGAGTTGCTTTTTCAGAATCCATCTTTCAATCAACTTATGGTCACTCACGAATTTAGGCGGTTGGAACAAATGTTGTTACTAATAAATTACAAGTAGTATTGAGTGATAAGGGAAAACGTTGGTGTTGATTCGCATATGCCTGCCGGTTACACAAGATACATACTTTGTCAAAACTATAAATGCGCCCAGACAATTTCAGTAGTTGCGTTCTTCTCAAGGTGGTTTCGAAGTCAAAATCTCATTAATAAACACACAGTGTGATAAAACAGACCGCATTTGTATGTTCGGAGCCTATACAGTGAAAGTTATGTCCACACAGTCTTCGTGACACCTTCTAGTTTATAGATTCTTCGAAGGATATTAATATTGGACATCAACACGTGAGTTTCTTCAGTGTAACCCATCCATTCAGAAAAGGTCCACTATTGCATTTTTATGTAATGGGACAGAACAACCAGAGAACATCCGAGTCGCGGAAGTGGGACTTAAAATAACTATCTTCTGGGTGCAATATCAAGGTTCAGTTCACGTACACCAAAGAGTGTTACCGTCGAGTTACGGGAAAGCAGTGGGATACCATCTATATATAGCGTCAGCAGACATATCCATAGGCGAACTAAAACGCCAACTTCAGCCTACAATTCACTATGCACGTGTAAGGCCTACATGTCAAGTACATAATTTTTGTTATACAACCACGTGGTGTGCTAACAGTTGTTCTCTGGCCTTTAATGCAATTATTTCGTTTTATTCTGGAACAGGAATAAAAATATGTATTATATTTTTCAGATCTGAAACTAAAAGTACGTCTAGTCGGCAAGTCATTAACCAAAACGGGCTGACGAATACACTAACATTTTGAAAGTTCGTTCCCATTTTACAAAAACGGAATCTAGCCCATTATCTAAGACATAGAGCGGAGAAAGTTTGTTTAGGTGACGCGGTGAATTAATAAATGAAAACGGTTCAAAATATTCCGAGGAAAAATGATTATTCGGAGAAATTTTTGAATCTTGGAACAGTGGCCCAACTTACACCTGGAGCAAAACTCACTGTTGAAAAAAAGCTTGAACTGAACACTATAGCGGCTCAGTCTCATCACTCTACCTACTGGCCAATTAGACTTACGTTTCTGATCTTAGCACTATGATACTGACAGACTTCAGTGCAGATGATTAGAGTGAGTTTGAATGACATGCTACCAGACAACGATTAATCAATGCTTGTGTATTCTTTCTGTTACTGTTGTTGGTCGCATGACTATATGCTTGTCAAAAATGATCACGGAACATCGTTCAGCCCTGATTGAAACCGGCTGTTGTAGATCATTTAGTGGCGCGATTGTCGTGCAACATGTTGACAACAGCTACCGCATAGATAGCATCAAACATTCCGAGTTGTCTACACACTTTCTGTCACTCAATCTAAAACAGTCTGACAGCTTGTTTTGGCAACCATTGAATCGATTGCAATCAGATTACGTGTTCATAACCTGTGTTCTCACAAGATGTTGGATTATTTCCTGTTATTTTCTTTTCCACAGATCAAATTGCCATGGTCAAATCTCCGTGTGTGGTCAGAGATACACAGAGATTTAACCTTGCCAGTGTAAAATTTAGTCACTGTTCAGTATGGTGGATTTAACCAATTATATGGAGCCTAATATTCGATTTTAACGTCACGCGTTACAAAGCACCTAAAGAAGCTTACATCGTGTCTCATCACATATTTTAATGAAACTTTGTATAATTTTGCTTTACCTGAAGAAAGAATGACCAAAAACAATTGTTCATCGCATTCTTGCTTCAATTTTGAAATTATTAAACGAATAGGATAAACCGACGGAATGGAATTGGGAATTCTCCATCAGAAACATTTAGTAAAGGATGCTCATCTCACTCATCTCATTAATTTGCATACGGTGTATTGGAATGTTTTCATCAACAAAACCGAACATGACTAGATTCAGATTGTACTATCCCAGTCTTAAGAAAGCCTTTTAATTCCAGCACAAAAAAGTACACTTTACAAGTTTTGTGTGCGTGGTGGACAGATACGGTCTAAAACGTTTTACTCATGCCTAGATTTGATCTCCAGTGAAAATTGCTAGTAATTAGCCGTATTATCTGACGTTGAACATATGTACCCAGGTGCTGTTTGGATAGAAAAATTAGCAGCTGTCAACAAATATTGTATGACTGTCGATGAAAATATCCCTTCAAATTGGTTGTTTTTAGAGCTTGATTTTTGACCCTTAAATAATATAAACCGATGGCTCACGCATGCAGCTACGAATGCCTGTGAGATCTTTACCGATCATCAACCACTAGATTTCTTTTTAAGTCACACCTCTTTCCTAAACTAATGGTAGTACACAGTCAAGGATGTGAAGACGAAACTTTTGTTTGTCAATAAAAGTCACTAATCCTCACTGGAATATCTACAAAAGGAACGAAAATGGACTAACTGTGTGCTGTGGATAAAACATGAATTGTAAGCGAGCGGTCCGGTGTCGCTGAACACATTGCATTAAACCTCAATCATATACTCTGGTTGCCTTGTGTCACTAAAGTTCTTTTTCACGGCTATTCGTCTATGTAGGTAGTTTTCCAGAAGACCACGGACAACACATGTACATTCGTATTTATTCTATAAACATCAAAGCAGAGTTTCCTTTACCTGTAATTCAATACAAGATCCCATTACCTTCGTCTTAACTGTACATGTTACAACGACAGAACTAGCAGCAATATCGTTTAGTCGACTGCCTCAGCTTAAAACTATAAGGATAACTCGTCCACCTCACATTTGAGGTCTGTCAGAGCACATTCACTGTATCGTCACACAAGTGGTTCTAGGTGAAACTTACATGAATTAGACGTCGTGTGTACTGTAATTTGTAGGATAGTATGGTGGGCTCATTTAATTTATCTCATAGGTTTACGGTAACCGCTCTCAAGGTTTTGTTTTCAAAACCATAAAAATGTTCAGTGTTTGATATTGTAGTGCACACTGACTATCACCACTAACTGTCGACAAAAGTGAGCGCTTCTTGCCTCTTGGGAGCAAAAATACTTGTGAAACAGTTAGGTGGTATCATATGTATATTGTTGGATGTAAGCATGTATTTTAGGAATAGCTGAAAAATCGAATTGGTACCAGTCGAACACAGTACTCGTTCGTAACCCAACCTCCTTGGCTTTCTGCTGTCACGTTGTGAACAGAACCATAAGGTTGTTTGTCCACCCTTCGCAGATGTGCGTTAACAGTGCACAGCCAAGCCCATACGGGGTGTGAAAGGTACAACTAAAATGTGACCAAGAAATAAATCAGTACTTCCTCAACTCAAGGATAAAATTGCGTCCACGCCCAAAGTTCGATCGTTCACACGTCCTCATGACCTGATACAAACAACTACCTGGAGAATAGAAATATCGCCATATATGGACAATGAACTTATAGGCATGGTCGATAGAAGTCTGATTCACCGGTGTTCTGGATGACCTGGATCGGCCCTACATCGCCATCTACTGTGCTACAGTGAGACATTAAAAAGCACTTTAGTATCGCCAAAACAACTAAGATAGTTGTTATCATTTTGTGTTGTCCAGTGTTAATTATTCAAAAGACACATTTTCTCGAACTGTGAATTAGCATCTGACTTTAAAATTTTTTAAAGCGACAGTTATCATTTTTTTGGTTAATCTAACTTAACTGACTGTACAGGAATCTGTTTCGTTACTTAATCAGTCATTCTTTAGCTTGAGTCTGTTAATGTTCAACAGTGGCGTTGGTGGATTCCAGCGTAAACTGGTTGAGAAATTCTGCCGATCCCCTGGATCATTTGGTGGATTCCATATGGGACAGTGGGACGGGTGGATAACAGAGTCTGAATGTGAAATATGCGAACTACCGGTTTGGCTAGGCAGTTCGGCTGATAGAGCGCTTGCTGCATTAAGGCATCCTGTTTCTGTCGCTGGTTCGAATCCAGCCGAAGCACTGACTATTCACAAATTGACCTCATCTAAACTCACAAATTTTACGAACTGCTTATTACTAGTATCTATATGTTGATGATATTTTTTCAAACTAATTTTGAACAATGAGAGTGAGCTATGGTAGTTTTGTATTATTGTCAAGACAGTATGAAAAACCGACTGAACTGATTTACAAATGAGGCGCTGATTTTGCTAAAGTACACTTTGATGATTATAAGCTTTTTAGCATATGACTGTAAATGTTCGCACTGTAACACCACTTCAGAATCACTCAGCACGATTATAACATACATACACATGGTACACATTCGAGAGAGTTAAGATTAACATGATTGATTTATCATATGAAACATGCGAAAATCTGTTTTACAGCATTAAGACTATTTGCATTTCTGTTAAACTGTCGACAGATAAGTCTGACCCTTTGCTGGAGAGAGCGAGAATTCGGGTTATGATGTGAACAAAGGTTGGCTACAAAAATGTTTGATATAGAATTGATTAATGTACAAAAATAAGTTCCTCACAATTAAAAGGTTACCGGTATTTTGATGTTGCTGAGTCCACTTTGATTCTGCTTCTCGAAGCAATGTTTACTCATGTCATTAACCAAACTTCAAGTATCTGTTTCACCCAGACTTAGCCAGGCTTATTAAGTAAACTTTCCAAGCCGATTTTCTCCTTGTTAGCTTCAGTTTGTGTGATATAAATTTTACAGGGACGGTTGATATTAGATCCTGATTCGAGTTGATGGAAGCACGGGTCATTTGTATTTGCAAATCACCTATGAGATCGATCAATAATGTTACGATACAATTCTTCTGCTCATCTTAATTGATTAACATTGCTTACCTTGGTCTAACCGAGACTGGTGACAACTGATTGTCATATCCCATTTGTTAGTCATATCGACTCGTGAAATATCAAGTATGGTTTTCTAGTTTGTACAGTTGATTCGTATTCCGCTGCTCAAATTTGTTGTCAACGGGGTTTATTTTGGACCGTGCCTGAACCATGCCAATGTCGACGTAAGAGCTGTTGGTTCCTTTATCGTTCATTTCAGCTGCATGTAAATTTGTTTCGGTTACTGGGCTGTTTGCATAACAGGATCTATTCATTTGGATTCACTCAGTTGAAGAAACTGAATCTACTGGAACAGTCCTAACAATTCTAATATACAACCTTGAGTTTAATTGTTCATTAGTCACTCTTACATCTGCTGGGACATATGTATGCCAATAGGTTCTTGTTGAAACGCTACACCTTTCTCCTCCTATTGGTTCATGAGTGAATTTAGTTGACTGAAAAGTATTCGAAAGTATGATTAATCATGTTATCTTTTTCGCGTAAAGCAAGCGATTCACAAATAATCATATTCGACCAGTAAATGACAGGACACTGAAGGTAACTGTCCCTTTAAGCAGTCCAGTTCACTAAAAATTTAGGCATTTCGGGTTATACAACGAAGAGTTTCCCTCATTGGAGAAATCCACCTCGAGCCACTAACTTTCTTGCGTGATATAATCAACAGTCCATTATTTCAGTTTTTCTTCGTAGGACCCCTTTGAGGATGATGTTCATGAAAACGTCTGTCAAACACTGTAGCCACAATGAGACCGAGATCTAAAACGTCCAGTGGCAAATCTCGTTTACGTTACTGGATCTCTCAGTTACTTCATTTGATGATGGTTTTGGTCGGTGTTCGTGCTTACTCCTTTCCGAGCTGCAGCAGGGTACTTGCTAAAGATTCTCGGCTGCTTCAAACTGTCAGATTTCCCTATCGCTAAGGTTTACAGTCATGTTAGACGATGTCTTGCTAGACACCTATCATTCATGTTCCTTGTGGTACGTGCTAAATACGAAAAGCAGCAATAGTTTGCTGAATTTAAAGAAATATACATATATGAATACCGCTCGCCTCGTTATGATCATTTCATTGGTTAAAGATGAGGAATATTTCAACTTGAATACGGCTCAACATTTATGCTGTGTAACGCTCCTGTTCTTAAAACAAAAAGATTTGTTCAAACTGGGTGGTCCTATACTTAACATAGGAGCATTTTGACATTCTGTTTTATTTTACGTCAAAATCCTTTACGATATTGATGCGTTTAAGCTGCATTAATGATTTTTACTGTCGCCTGCACAAGTCAAAACTAGGCTTTGAATTTTACCTTCAAAATTCTGACCGCCAGTGAACTATAAACTCTCTCCATTTATTTGAATGGGTGAGATAATATGTGTATTCAACCGCGTACACAGGCAATAAAAACATAAAATTCAATTTCCGGAACACAGCAAATAGAGCGTGTCGATTTAACATGTAATAGGAGAATAACGAGCATGGACGACCGGGTGGAATCCCAGTAACACATAAGTCAACCGTGATCACATTAACGATAACATAAAAATCAGTGTAACTGCCAAAAACTGTGTTTAAAACAAACTTAACACAAAATACCTCCACGAAGGCTTAGTCAACCAAACCGGACGACAGTTTTTTATATAGAGGCAACAATCGGAGTGTGTTGGTGCCTTTTCATACAGATATAGAAACCAAAGTATTTAAAACGATTGCCATGGAAACGGACATTCAGTTCAACACCAGATATGATATTCTCCAGTCGAGTGAAGTGGAAGATACATACAATGGAGAAAAGTGTATGCTTTGTTGCATCGGAGAGGTTCGAGGAGATATAAACAACACATTACAAAAATACGGTCAGATTAAAGCATACAAAAACGTCGTTGGTTACAATCAGTAGCAAACTATTGACGAAATGTAATCAATCTCACAAACTTCTGAATGTAAATAGGAGAAGTCAAACCTGATTGAATGTTCAAAATTTGGTGCACAATAGTAAGCTTTTATTAAAGAATATCACTCTCAGCATCTGCGAACTAACGCTGTCGCTTAGTTTGACAGTGAAATGTCTGCAATCCAGATACAAGCTTGGATGAACAGTAGAACATCGTTATCACCAAAATGATTGTTTTGCCCACCAATAATCTCACCTTAGGCATGCGTGTATGCGTCGGCGATACTGTTTGATTTATCGATTGTTGCTGACTGTAGTGTTAAAATGCCAGTCTAACGTTGATTGTACATTTTGTCAACGCATTGAGAAAGAGAGATTTTGGATGATTACTCAAGTTTAAATGATTGAGTACTACCAAAATGCTTTTCGCACTAGAACGACATGGTCTATTTACTTTCTATGTTAGTTCTTTCAAAGACAAACCTTTAAAGTGCAACGTGAAAAACACTTTGGAATTATTCTACGATACTTTTTGGCAACTAAACCATGCATACTTGTATTGAAGTTGTTTTGACAATGAATTGCCGATATCAAGTTTGGCTGTTCTCCAATGAAACAGCCAAACTTTCAACAGCGCTGTTTTTTAAAGGATAGCACCTTCGGGTTCTTGTCTGTACACTCGCAAAACACAGGGTGAGTGCGTAACCGAATACAGTATTGAATAATTCACGTGGTCGATAATTAACATTTGAAAACGCACAAAACCCACTAAATTCCTTCGACACAAGGTAACTTCGACACATTAGAGAGACTCTTAATATAACTGGCTGAGAAATCTAGTGTTCAGTAGTTGCAAACTTTAAGCCAAACGTGTATACTGCAATTCAGCATAATATGACTATGAACTGACCATTTGGAGGAAAGCTCAAAATTTAAGAACCGTTTTTAGACGATTACATCGGGTTTCGTTTAATTTAACTTTATTGATCTCCATTACTTGTTGAAAATATCAGTATCGACCATCAAGTTTGAAAACCTGAAACTGTGAGCTTTTTGACAATAATGTTTGTCTCAAGTTTTGTTGTATTAACAGGGGAACACTCGTGCAATTTGACAGCTAGCAAGGGGCTCTGCCATTGTTTGTGTCGACGTAGTTTGGCTGACCCAGTCGCGTTCTCGTGAGCCAAAATTAGCCATCGATAAACGGAGTCAATGGCTTCACCTGCGTAATAGGTTGTGTAAATGAGTCATTCATCTAACTGTCTTTCATGTGTTCACCTTATCACTTTTTGAGTCCGATTAGGCAAACACAGTTCATGAGCGTAACTGAATTGTTCAATCACACTAATGTGTCGTTTTGTACAGTATATATACCAACGCGATTTAGCGAACTATTTTGTCATTCGCTTCCATTTTCATCACCTTTTGATCTTGTTTTCATACTTGAATTGTATATAACGTTTAGATCCACTACACTAGTATGCATGAAGTAAAGTGTCGAGAAAATTGAAGTAGATATTTGCCGATTGCAATTCTTTTATCAAAAGAATTAAACATTAGTCTTCTCTTTAGTGGCAAGTTTGTCTTCATCATTCATTATTGCCAGGAAGTGAAAGTAAGCTGTGCATTCTCAGGTATGCTCCCACTGTAAGTGCAGGCAGAAAATCAGGAGACATTAGCAACACTAATCCAGAGTATGCACATACTTTCCCTGACACCCACAGTGAAACTACACAATGAAGTTCGGAGTACGGAGTTACCGATATTTATATTGGAGGATTGAACATCCGACTGATTGGATATAGCATGCTGAAGATCGCAGAGCAGAACCATTGATCAACTTGTGGCCTGAGTCATTAGCCGATTGATTATATTACATCATCATTTTGAAGTGGACCATAAAGAACTTTGTCTAACTGTGATTGCAAATGAGATTGCTACCGATCGTACTAAAATAGGGGCACTTTGCACGTATTTTTCTTATTGTGTTAGTGTGGATGTCAAAAATCGCTTGCGTGAGAGCAACGGAGATGCACTTTCACCCTCCCCCTCATAAACGTTCGTTAACAATTTGTGAGTAAAAATACATGTCGTGGTAGCTGATGCGTGGCATAACTCATGTCAGCCAGGGAGCATACGGATGCAACGGCATTCGGATGTCGCCTGTATGTATTGGTTATACACCCCGACGACAATGAACTCTACGACAATACAATAAGGGTTATCTGTGAACAGCTAATCATTCGTATCGAAGCCTTTGTACTAATCAGATGGCTGTAGAGGTGATAATATGATGTTAGTGGTTTTCTGAAAGATCTAGTTCTGCCTACCAACAGCAAAAATAAAACGTGTGTTTGAGGTTTTTTTCCAGTTAGAAAGGACCTGAGTATTTCCAGTGGCGTTCAGTGTGACAAAGTTAACTATAATTCCCATGTAGAGTCTCTACATGAACCGTGTAAGAAGCATTGCTAGACAATTATTGATTATATGATAGAGATCCAAAAGTTCGGAATTCATTACTAGTGAACAAGTTTGACGAGGATGTAACTCACAGCTCTTAGAAATCTGGGTGATTTTATGCAGCGGTTGGTGGAGAAGATAATGCTAGTACGGATGTTTCCGGTGTGTGTAACAAAACTTTGACAAAAGTTTTTATACAGTCATTTAAGATTTGACTAGAATATCGGCGACGGTTCGATATAGTAATGATTCGGGACTTCATGTTAGTGAAAGTCGTGGACGAATATGCCACTTAGAAAGAAGGACAGAATTAAAACAAATTTTTCAGTACATTCAAAACATTTAAACTACCATTTAAAATATCACACGTAAAATAGGTGATGAGATTTCAGCAAAGTAATATTCCCGTATATGCAGTGCGGATTTGGTAACTTAATTAGACAATACGTATGTTAAACTGCATTAGATCCCTTGTTTTTTTTTAAGTCCGTCAAACACACATGTTTTTGTGTTGGACATTTCCAATGAACTTGTAGGATTCACTTCTGTGCCAGTGGGTTGATAAGTATACTACGACAGGAATGAAATACTATTAGAGCCACCTTCTTTGTGTAGCTTGTCTTAAACACGTATGAACGTCATATTTTGTCTTTGTAAGGATACAAAAGAACATGCTAAAAAGCGCTCAACAGGACGGCACAAACACATCTGTGAATAGTCTTACTGAATCATTGCAAATAAATCCCATTGGGTTTGGGGTATTTCAGTGTTCGTTAGTTACAGCTCGTTATTTTGTTGATGGCATTGCTCGTCATCAAGTTGCTGGTCACACAGCGTTGATTCAAGGTAGGTCGACTTAACAAGGTGAAGCTTACTCATGACTGACTGCAGCTGTCACATTTCTATAGACTGTAATGTCAGCCTTTTTGAAGGAAACATCAAATGTGAATACCGCTCATGTTAGAAGTATTTATAAGTGCGTATCCCGGAAAAAAGCTGATGTTTTCTGTGATTTCAAGTTGGAGAGGAGTACACTGGCGGGGTGGTTGATTGAGGTTGCACCAATGTTTTTGTGCCCCCTCTCGAGGCGATCTGGTAATCTGCTCAATACTTAAAATAGACTGTGGCTGAAGATTTGTATATGATAATTCAGTTTTATTTTACTTAATGTCAGTGGTGTAGTGCCCGACATGACCCTTTCAAGACGGCGTAAACGAAGTTCCATTCCAGGCCTGGTTTTCGTTGATCCTGAGGGTTCCATATGAACCGGTAGTTATACTAATCACAAATCATAAAGAGGAATAGCAACTTTTTGGATTGAGGCACGTTATTTGTTACAAAAGTCCTCCATCATCATCATCATAAATAGTAGTGCATCAGTGGTTCACATTGATGCTTAACTGCCACACAACCACGACGAAGAAACCCTATATAGGAAGAGAAAAGAATAAACGGAAAGTGGAGAGGACCTAACCGAAAAATAGCTGCGTCTACTTTCAAACATACAACATCAAAGCGCCTACACCTTGCAAACAAACAACCGACCTGTAAGTAAAAAAAGGCGTCATCAGCAAGACAGCTTCCTTACGGCTTTCACTGCCCCGCATCATTAAGTGCACTCACTTCACAGACAACTCGGCCAAACAACGACAACATTCACGCCACTGAGCTCGGTTAGCCGCCATCTCACCTAACGTCTCAAGCCACCGACTGTGTGAGTCGCGAGGGACCAGCCCGGAAGAGGAGCCTGAACTACAGTGACCAACCCCTTCGTGAACGATTTAATGTTCGACAGCTTTTTCAACCAGTATGTTTGATGACCAGAAGACAACTCCGCACCCTATTCAGCTGAGCAATCAAATTTATCACAGTCATTGATCGCTTTGCTTCTTGGAAGTCCTACAGCATTTTTCTCGACAGGCAACAGCTGTATTAACTTGTATGCAGTGCTGCATACCTTCCATCGGTGTAAGTGGTACAGGGTTCACGTAGCATAATCCGTATATTTGCATTGCATCGATTGTCAGCAGTTTCATTGAAGCTTACTAACGCACAGGCCCACGGTGTTTGAGGAACGGTGACAGACCCGTGGATAAATGGATTTTGTTTAAAGATAACACTTCTTATAAAACCCCAAGAACAATGGACCACCAAATTTTTCCGCTCTTCAACGTTCTGCATATTCACAAGGTTTGTGTACAGTTCGCTGTCCAGATAAGTTGGAAAGGTTTCCAAGCATGAACTTTCGTGTACTGCATTAAATGTCTGCTAAATATTATTTCCGAAGAACATTCACTCCGATTTTGAAGGAATTGTTCACAGACAGATGGACGGCGTTCCTATGAGTAGTCCTTCTTGCCCAACACTAACGAACATCTTAAGAATGATTGAGCGGCGAGTTCGGGATTATATAGCTAAGTCGTTGTTGTACAAACGATACGTTGGTGAAAATTTAACTTTTACTCATGTTGCTCATTTTGATTTGTATCTCAACCACCTTAATAATATTCACACCAACCTATCTTTATCTGCAGGAGATAAATCAAACAACATTTCAGCTTTTTGGATGTATTTATCATTAGACGTGCAGATGGCATGTTACAACGCTCAGTTTACCACAAAACAGCATGCGGCAATCAATATCTTCAATTTTTCAACGTTGCTTCTATTACATACAAACTTGCTTTAGTTAAAACACTGTTCCAGGCGTAACTGTACCCCCTGACAAACTGCAAGCAGAACAGATGATGGTGATACGGAATTTACCAGCAAATGGATACCCCGAGGAATTCATCGAGACACACAATACGGTGAATGGAAGCACTAAACCCATACTAACGGTTCGAAAGCAGGATGCCTTCCAATTCTGGCTATTCACAGGTGAACATCTAGTCAGGAACATCAGAAACAAACTAAAGCCTGCCCGGGCTGGAACGTATGCGGTTGTGCAGATACGTTTAGTTCAAACCACCAGAGGGTCAGTTCTACTTAATCGTGAAATTAGTTCGTCAAGCTCTTGTCTCCTACGTTGTGTGCCAGTTAACTTTCAGTTGGAGGGACGTTTACATGAGCAGAACAGATTGACAACTGACACACCGAG